>JAVXUL010004970.1:0-12703 GCA_035590515.1 Trichilia minutiflora | reverse complement strand
GTGCATTCTAAGTAATAGGATGTATTTCTAGGATTCGCGGCGATTGCCACGTGGCCAACTAGGTTCGGGGCGTGACATGAATACCTCTTAAGACCATTTATATCAAAAACAAGCAAAAGATTAAAGCAAATTGATGCTCAAATAAATAGCATGGAAACAAATATCATTAACATCGGAGCATCAGTGAAGAACTTAAAAGTACAAATTGAACAAGTAACTTCAGAGATAAGATCTCAACAAAAAGAAAAATTCCCTAGTTATATAGAGGTCAACCCAAAGGAGCATTATAAGGCCATTATATTGAGAAGCGGGAAACAAGTGTTTGGAGAAAAAGCAAAAGAACAACAAGCTGTGATAGAGGCTGAAAATAAGGCTAATGAGGAAGAAATTAGGACGGGAATCATAGAAAGACCTAAGGATAATGACAAAAATATTGCAAAACCAATAAATATAGGTCCTAAATCAACTGATTTCAAGCCTCCTTTGCCATAACCTCAAAGGTTCCAAAAATAGAAGAAGGATTCCCAATTTGCCAAGTTTAATTGAAGAGTGTAGTGCCATCATACAGAGAAAATTATCACCAAAGCTCAAGGATCCTAGAAGCTTCATCATCCCTTAGAACATTAGTACATTATACTCCATATGAGCCTTGTGTGATTTAAGAGCAAGCATTAATTTAATGTCGTTATTAGTGCTCAATAAGTTGGGTGTAGATGAAGTGAAACCAACCATAATTATGTTACAAATAGCTGATAGATCACTCATCTACCCATGGGAAATAATTGAAGATGTGCTCATAAAAGTTGATAAATTTATTTTTTCAACAGATTTTCTTGTGTTGGATACAGATAAAAAGCACAATATGCCAATTATTTTAGGAAGACTATTTTTGGCCACAGCTAGGATAACCATCAATTTACAAAAAAGAGAATTCACCATAAGAATACAAGATCAAGAAGTGACATTCAATATTCTCAAAGCTATAAAAGAACCTAAGAAGTTATAAGAGTGCTTAATAGTGAATTCGGTGAGTCATAGCAATACAAATGAGAAATTTGAGAAGAGTCATTATGAAGCCCATATGAAGGACGAGATGATTGAGAAGAAATCTAAAATAATTTATGAAAGCGATTTGAATGATGTGTTTAAATTTGAGTTAGTTGGGAGTTTTAAATATGCTAACCCTCCAAACCAAAAGACAAAAAAAGACAAAAGAAGAAAAAAATAAAAGCATGACAAAAAGAGTGTTGATCATCTATTAGAGCCAAGAAACCAAGTTTTACTCAACAACTTTAAGTTAAAGTTATTTCTAAGAAAATTAAAGTCAAAATGGTATATCTTATTTTGAGTAGAGAAGATATTTTTTGATAGAATCACAAAAATCAAGGCCATCAATGGAAGAATACTCCATATCAACACCAAATAGTTAAAGAGCTATTTTGAAGACAAAGAAGAGAGGATAGCCTTGGGCCCTCTTTATAATTCCCTTTGAAGCCACATGAGCAATGTCTGGCTGAACTTAACGCTTATTAGAAGTCAACACAATGTTTTATTTTCTTTGCTTTAGTTTTTCATTGAGTTTTTTTTTATGGTAAATTGGTATTTTAATTGTGTTTTTTATTGTGTTTAATTTCAAGATATCAAGAGATTCAAAAGCTAAGCAAACAAGCCAATCTTGTATAACAAATATCCGATGAAGATAGTGACAACTCCAAGTTTCCAAGTATGATTCCTTTTTCTCCTTCTGTGCTTTTTATTATTATTTAGAGCATTGAGGACAATGCTCAATTTAAGGTTGGGGTTGGGGGGGAGCGGCGAGTTATATTTGAGAGTGTGTTGATGGATTTGAGTATAGAGCTTAATAGCTTTAGAGTAAAACTTAAATTTTTTATGTGTGATTATTTGTGATTATCTGTGATTAGCGACGAGTTATTTTTTTTTTTTGTGATTATTTGTGTGTTTTTGTGTGAATGAATGATTATATGAATATGTGTGTATTTTAATGAGAATTATTGATAAGATAAGTAAAATACGAATCTATGCATTGATATTGAATTTAGATTAGATGAGTTAAAATGAGAAGTAGACTTATGTTAACTATTTTAAAAAAAGTGATATATATACTTAGAAGAATATGAATGAATTTAGAGTTCGATTAAGTTGATTACGAAACCCGAGTTTCTAAATGTCATGTTCTTAAACAAATAAAACTTAAACATAAATTTTTTGACCTAAAAAAAAAGAAAAAAAAGTGAAAAGAAAAATGAAAAAGAAAAAGAAATAATAAACTATTAAAAATACTCCAATGTTTCAAAGATTTTAGTAACCAGAGGGTGGCTGTGAAATATTATCACTCGCATAAAACAGATACTTGAATAAAAGTATGAAAAGCAGTTTGTGTCTTTAAAAGGTTGAGTAGTCGGGGGTTGGTCGTAAAAAGTTATCAACCGCATAAAAAGGTCAATTAGGATACAAGTAACGATAAAGTAGTACGATGAATAAAAAGAAAATGCTCAAGCGAATGTCTAATTATAATCTTTTAAATGATAATTATGAGTAAGGGATGAATTAAAAAACAAGATTGATTTTAGAATCACTTTCATTCTTTAAAAGCGTGTGGATTTGAGAAAATAAAAAGAGTTAATATAAGTCTATGGATCGTGGATACTTTATTGAGTTTTTAGCTTCGTGTTGATGTGTGGATTTATAGTTCATGAATTTTATCAATAATACGCATCAAAATTTGTATATACATGATTGGCTTTAATGCTTGTTTTATTATTTTTATATGATTGTGTGTTTAATTATTGCATGTGTGTGCACCATCTGTGTATGGTAGATTAGAGTTGGGATTTTGTGGGTAAATCCTCTAGAAACCCCTACGAGACTTCACTCGTCTACTAGGAGCATCTTAGGGCTTCAAAAGGCTTGTTGCATATACTAAATACAATCTTGAGTCTTACGAAAGTAGAATAGGATTAGGTTTTTATTTTTCTTTTAGATTAGTTTTGCTCGAGACTAGCAAAAAGATCGATTAGTTGATTTTTCTTAAGGTTGTCCAACTTATATTTTGTATATTTCTGAGTTATTATATGATGCTTTAATGAGTTTTTATTTGTTTTTGTGTTGTAGAGCCAAATTCCCAAAAGTTGAGAAAATATGCATTTTGTATCAAATCTATACATTTTTTATAAACTGACCACAACTTTCTATACAATGATCATATTTGGATGATTCAAGTTGCATTGGAAAGATAACTTAAAGATATAAAATTCATGAAGAAGCCAAGATCATTTGAAGTCATAAAATGTATGAACATTGGGCTTGAAGTTGGCAGACAGGCAAAATTAGAATGCAAAATTTCATACGTAAATCAGAGACTTGGGGCTGTAGTGCCAGATCTCTGTCCTAGTCCCTTTATATGATAAAAAGTTGGCATTGCAGCATCAGCTATAGTACCCAAAAACATAAAATTTTGGGTTTCCTCTTTTAGTCTCCTAATGTAACTAGGTTTTGGCTCATTATAAAAGCAACACTTAGGGCATATTTTGGAAAGATTATAGACACCTTTTGGAGGCACAAACAAGTCAAGAACTCAAGGAAAAACTTCAAGGATTTAGCAGCAATAAGAAGTGAAGATTGGAAGCAAGGATATATTAAAGATTACTTGAGTTTTCTTCCTTCTTTCTTGTTGATTTTCTTTTTTTTTTGTTGTTGTTTTAACTATAAGTTATATAAATATGGATGTTCTTTTGATTGAATCAATGTTAGGCTAAGTTTTTGTTCTGAAGAGTTGATTTAGCCTCATTATTGAACCCATTTTGAGTTTTATATATATATATATATGTTGATTGAATCAAATGTTGTTTATTTATGTTGTTTAGATCTTAAAGCTTTTGAAGCATTGGCTATGGTTTGAATGAATTGAGAGTTGAGTATTGAACTTGGGAGAGTGATACTTGATTTGGACTTAGAACACACATGATTAGGGTTATTAATTAGTTCGTAAGGCTATCAAAACCCTAAAATACTTATAGTTTGATACTGAGATTAATGCGTGTTTCATTTTAGATGAAAATAGGGATATTACACTTGAGTGAGGAATAGGTTCACTTGCCTTAGGAGAGGGAGTGGATATGTAATATGGTTTTATAAACATAATTCGATAAGGGCTTAAAAGAGAAAATTAAAACAGAGTAGACAATAGGTAAAATCAATTCTCTAGGTCTATCAACCTTGAGTTTAGTTTTCTAAGGTGTCGTTAGTTTTTAATCTCTTAAGTGCAAGTAATTGATAATTTAGTTTAGCTTGCTTTTATAGTAGCTAACTAGATAAAACTGAGGATTAGTTTAATTGTAAGAATCAATAGTTTTTATCAAGTTCCCTGTAGAGACCTTACTTACTGTAAGATTATAACTTGACACTGTATACTTGCGGGCAGATTTTGTACATTAGGTTTAGTATTGAACAACAGGGTTTGAAAAAAAACCTATTATTTATTTCACTCTATCTCTATATAAATGAATACCCAAAATATAGATCGTTTCTCCCAAATGTTTCATGGAGAACACATTAGATAATCACAATTTAACCCTAGTTATCATACCTACATCATTTTCTGTGAGAAGTATGTCATCTATATACAATACAAAGAATGTGATAACATGATTGTTTTTGTTCTTATAGACACACGATTCATCAATATTCTTGATGAAGCCAAACGATTTCACTGCATCATCAAATCATATGTTCTAGCTTCTATAAGCTTGCTTTAATCCATAGATGAATTTATGTAGCTTACATACTTTATGATTATCTGATACAACAAACCCAATGGCTTGTTACATATATCTGGTCTTCTTAATAAAACCATTGAGGAAGGATGTCTTTACATCTATTTACCATATCTTATAGTCATAATAAGCTGCGATAGCAAGGAGAATCTGAATTGGACTTAAGCATCACAACTAATGAAAAGGTTTTTTCATAGTCAATACCATATTTTTTAGTATAACCCTAAGCTACCAGTCTAGTTTTATAAGTCTCAACTTTTTCACCTTTGCTAATCTTTCTTTTATAAACCCATTTACAACCGATAGGAACAATTTGTTCCGGTGGATCACCAAGTGATCACACTGGATTAGGATTCATAGAGTCAATCTCAGATTTTATGGGTTCAAGTCATTTTTCAGAATTGATATCTAATATCACCTCTTCATAGGTTCTAGGATATTCCCTATGTTCATCTTCCCCCAAGTGATCAAAATCACTCAAAAAGCGAGTCGGGATATGTCCGAAGTCTGAAAACACAAAAAAGTGTCAAGAAAAATTTTATGATAGAAGGCAGGGCAGGGTGAACGTGGTGGGTGCACTAGGTGGGTAGTGTGCAGCACACGCGTCTACAGAGGAAGGCTTCACACGTCCATCCGCTAGCAAGCTGATGGGCACGTGCAGTAACAAAAAAAATAGGGGTCATATGCCCCTATACCCGATTTTTTCAAATTTTGTCTCTGCCATTCAATTGTTTTCAAACCAAAATCAATCCTTAAAATACTTCATAACACATTCAATTACTTGTTAAAAATCTCCAAACACATCAACAACTTCATTTGGTTCACAAAAACCTTTCATCGAGTCAAGTGTGCACCAATGTGCATCTATTACACTTAATTAGGTTCCAAACTCAATTTTTTTCATTTTCACTAAAACCACAAGCATTTAACAAGCCAAACTTAAACCTAACATGCTTTGATACTACTTGAAGGTTTTATAGCATAAATCATGGTTTAATTATAAGTTTACATGCAAGAAACCCTAGGCTAAGAACATGAAAAACAAAGGTTTCCAAGTTACAATACCTTAGGGCTTTTGCTTGCCAAGTTGACTGCTTTCAACCTTGATGAAGATGAGAGCCAAGAATATAGTTCCTCTTCACTTTACACCATCCTCTTCTTATTCTTCAATGGTGGCCAAAATTGTTAGATAATTAAAAAATAAAACAAAAATATCTTATATATTTTTCTTTTCTTTTCTATTTAATTTAATCAATATTTACCTAAAAATATATTAAATAAATGAAAATAATGTGATACAAATACCCTCCTGTTAGATGTGTGCAACCATACATTTGGACCAATTAAAATTAAACATAAAATCAATTTCATAAACCAATTATAAAATGTCATTTGTTTAATTTATGACCATTAATAAAAATCAATTTTTATTTCATTATTTAACACTTAAATAATTTATTTAATGATCAAATTAATTAATATAATGGATTAAACAAAATCCATAATTATGGTACAATTATTATAATGCCCGTGGTCACATTTACACGTAAGGGTAAAATGATATTTTTCATCTAATTTAGATTTTACTATTTTCTATTAAAATCTTATTTTAATATGTTTGATAATCAAAATTATCAAATTAAATATGTAACTTACAATAAATTACACACATGTATCACATTAGGGGTAAAATGGTCATTTTATATTAAATGAAACTATTTCATTTAATTTTTATCATTTTACCTTGAAATTATATTTTAACATATTTGATAATCGTTATTATCAAATTTAGCAAGTAATTTACATTAAATTATCTTATGATATCAATATATCATCTCTTTAACACTTTAAAGAATCGTTATACGTATCAGTTTTGATCTATTTCTATATTATCATGAGAGTGCTAGCCCTCTCTTGATAATATTTTAATCTCTCTCTCATGTGAAGAAGTGTTAGAGGATCTTGATAGACCATAAATGTTCACCGTGACTCAGCCGTGAACTAGTATCGAATATTTTAGCTCTGAATATTTTGGTTGCTCATTGACTATGGTTAGTATCTAGCAACGCACCATAATCCCTAAGTCATGATGAAGAAGTAACTTCATCAAACCTTTCATCGATTACATGTAACGTGTAAGTAATATTCTTTCGTTGTCATATCTTGATCAAGGTAGGGTTCATGGATTGTCAAAACCCTAATCTCAATCCTACTTCAAATTATCGATTATATGTCATTATTATGCAATAATCATTAACTTATAATCAAGATATCACATTGACATTCAATTAGGAACTCGACTTAAATAAAGACAATGGGATTTTTCAGTCCAATATATTTAGCCAACGGATCCCATCTTAATTGTCAACCGAACACCTATATGAACAAAGTATATCCAAATCGAATTCTCGTACAAGGCATGATTAGCCTTGACTTATACACCATATGAAATACACCCATCCATATAGAATTTGATTCTAGACATCTTAGGTCAAAAGATTATATTGTATACTATTATAATCTATCGACAAATCATTGACTACATGTATACCATGTGATTTATCGATATATGGTCCTGTTTGATAAATAGTTTGCCAACTATAAATCCATACTAATGTTATTATGACAATACTCATATTGTCAACCTACATATATTATCATATAATATTATTAGATGGCATCTAGTATACCTACTATATGATATGGTTGTCCAAACAACACCATGTACGTAGGGAACTATTTAACAATTAAACAAAATTATTTGGATGATTTACATACATTCTTCATTCATTTGTATGAAAAATAAAGGAAGCAGCAAACGTATGTAAATAAAGAACTACTTCTTTCATTAATAAATATAAAAGGTTTATACAAGATCATAAGCCCTGAAACCAATAACACGAATGGTTTCTAGGGCATACATACTAACAATGTAGTCATGTAGCTTTATTGTGTCACACAAGGGCTATATAATGAAACTTAGTTCATAAGAAATATTGGTTGCACTTAAATGAAATTTATAATTTGTTATGTCACACAACGTTATAAAATTCTAGAGACTGAATAATATTGAAAGTTGTATGAGTTACAATTAGTAGGAGTTACCTACCTGGTTAAGGAATGCATAAGTTGTAGTATTATACAAACTTATGTTATTCAAGTTAACCAACATTCCAATACCTACTAGAAAATAATGTGATTCATTTTTTGATTTGCATATCAAAAAGTTATGCATTTTGAAGAAAATAGTGAAAGTAATTTAAGATTTAATTTATTTTATTTCTTAAAATTTTTTATTACTCATAATGATCAAGTCTGCATTGTTTGTGATAGCATATTTAATTTTTATTAAAGTTGATTGCTTTACAAAATCCGCTTCACATTATATGAGTTTTTGAAAATTGAATAATTATGAATTTTTCTCTAATTTGTTTCACATAATTAAAATGGTTTTAATGTCTGTACAAACTTCCTATGTTCTTGATTATCTAATGCCTCATGCTAGATGGTCTATAGGAGAAGGAGATAAAGAGATGAGTTCAATATAGAATTTATCCTTAAATCTCTCATACCTACTTTTAGTGATTTCATCATCAACGTTTATATGAACAATATTAATGCATTCTTAGTAAAGTTGCATAATATATTCATAACAATTAAGGGTCAGATCTTATTAGATAAGAAATTTGATAAGGCTATGATAATGGTTGGTTATTCTTCTAGTTTTCGAAAGAAAAGGTTAACAAGTTTAACAAGAAGAAGAAATCATATAAATTCAAAGTAGGGTATAAAAGAATAAAAGAAAATAATCAGAGATAAAGTCTAAAGGTTCCTGTTTCCATTGATAAATGGATGGGCACTGGAACATAAATTGCGAGCAGTATCTTACAATGAAGGCAAAAGAGAAACAAGTTGTTGTTTCAAGCTCTTAGGGTATATTTATAATTGAAATAAATTTGTTAGAAAATAGGGTATTAGATACTAGATGTCCATCTCATAATTATGATGATATGTAAATTTTGACAAAAATCTGACATTTACAAAAAGGATGAAATCCATATGTATGTCGGCAATGCAATAAGAGTTGCTACATTAGCTATAGACACTGCATATATGATGTTGTTTAATGAACATACCAATAAGAGAAAATGAGATTATTTAATTATAATTACTAAATGGCATTTTTTATTAGGTCATTTTAGTGAGAAAAGATTTCAGAAGTTAATTTAATAGTGTTGCTTGGGTATAAGTGATTGTGAATCATTTATAGTGTGAATCTTGTATCATGGGTAAAATGACCAAATTACCATTTATTGAAAATGGTGATAAGTATTAGATATTTAATATGTGGTTCACACAGATGTATATGGACCAATGTTGACATATACTAAAATGGTCATTCATATTTTATTATATTTGTTAATGATTTTTTTGAAATTTAGATACATGTTCTTGTTGAAACACAAATCTAAAACTTTGGAAAAATTCATAGAATATGAAAGTGAAATAGAAAACCAACTTGGTAAAAGTATTAAATCCTTTCGATTAGATTGTGAGGGTAAATACTTAAGTCATAATTTCTAAATTATCTCAAGGCTCAGGGAATTATATCCCAATGGATTCTTTCAGCTGTATCACAGTTTATTGGTGTATCTATATAGGAAAAGTTTTTCTTTATGAGATATAACATATTTCATAATGAACAATGTCGATCTTCCAGTATTCTTTTAGTAATATATTCTCAAAATTGCTAATCATATTTTGAATAAAGTTCTTAAAATCAGTATCTTTAGTTTCATATGAGATATAAAAGGAGAAAAGGTTTAATCCCGAGAAGTTTGAAGTTAGAAGTGCTAGATGCAATTTTGTGGGGTATCCAAGAGAGTCTATTAGATACTAGTTCTATTATGCTGAAAAATAAAATATGTTTGTTTCTAAGCATGTTATTTTCTTAGAGAAAAAGTTCCTCGAAGATAGATATGATAGTAATAAAATAGAACATAAAGAAATTTTTAATAATTTCTTAACCATAGACCAACATTTAACCATTAGAAGAATGTGTTCGAAATCAATAAATACTAAGATATGTAGGGCGGTTATGATATCATGCTCATCTGATAGATATGTTAGATATCATTGGATAGGTGGACATAAAATTTTTCTCACTGTTGATAAGGATCCTATAACCTACAATAAGACGATACTTAGTATCGACTCAGAGCAGTGGTTTAAAGACCATGAAATTTGAAATGGACTCCATGGATTCCAACCAAGTATAGACTTTAGTTGAACCATCTGAAGGTATTATACTTATTGGGTGAAATAAAGTAAGGTTAGTAATAAAAGGTTCTCGTTAAAGGCAAGAAGTTGACCTTGGTGAAACATTTTTACTTGTGACCATGCTTAATTCCATTTAGATTTTACTTACTATAACTACATACTATGATTATGAGATATAGTAGATGGATGTTAAATATGCCTTCCTTAATTGTTATTTGGAAGAGGATGTGTACTTGACACAACCTAAGGGTTTTATATCCACTAAAAATGCCAAGTTAGTATGCGAGCTAAAGAAGTCTATTTATAGACTTAAGCAAGATTCTCAATTATGAAACATATATTTTAATGAGATAATCAAAGAGTTTGATTTTATCAAAAGTATTATGATGATCCATGTGTTTACAAAAGGGTTAGTTGGAGCATGGTGAAATTTTTAATAATATATGTGGATGACATACTAATCATTGAGAATGATGTAGGAATGTTACAGTTAATAAAGATTCAGTTATCATCCAATTTTTTCATAAAAGATATAGGACAAGTATTCTACATATAGGACATAAAGATTTATCATGATAAATCTAATAAGATGTTAGGATTATCTCAGTTTATATACATAGCTAACATGCTACTAAGATTTAGCATGAAAAACTCCAGTGAAAGATATATATAGATGTGTCATGGAGTTACTCTCTCTATGAGAACGTCTCTTAAAACACAATAAAAGAGCAAATATATGAGTAAGATACCATATATTGTGTCAATTGGTTTCGTCATGTATACTATACTATATACGAGACCTAGTATGGCTTATACTTTAAATATTATAAGCAGGTTTCAGGTTGATCCATGTAAGAGTCACTGGAAAGCTATGAAAATAATTCTTCAGTATTTAAAAAGCACTGAAGAATTATTTCTCATATATGGATGATCTGACTTAGTACTTAGGGTGACATTGACTCGAGTTTTCATTCAAATTAAGATGCTAGCCTTATACTGATATGATAGTATCCCAACCAGGATTGCAGATTAGCCATATAACTCTAAGGGAGTGGATGAAATCCTATAGACCAAGGGATAGTATATTATATAGACACACATCCCCAATCAAGATTCTGGATTAGCCATACAGCTCTGAGGGAGTGAATGGGATCTTATAGACCAAGGGAATATACATATTTGGTATTATATTGGTTTTCTAGATATGTATATAATGCCACATTTTACTATACTTGATTTTATGATTACGAGGGTTTTTTGTAATCAATTAATGGGCTTCTATTTTCTGTTTTTATGTATTTGTCTACTCACTGAGTATTTCTCCAAAGATTCATCCCTCACTTTCCATTTCAGGTTAGTGTAGTCAGGTATGGCATAGCATAGCTGAAGCGAGACTTTAGTACAGTTTTCAGGTACTTAACTCAAGTTTTTATATTATGGTCCACTGTACAAAAAACTATTTATAATATAGTGATTTTAGGTATTTGACTTGGCTAAGAATAACTTGTATTGTATTTTGAGAAAATACAAATGTTGATACTTGTATGATTGAAAATCTTCCATGTTATCTTATTTTATTTTATTTTGAAAATAAGTTTGAAAACAGGTATTAATGTCTTGCGGGTCTTAGGAATGCATTCTAAGTGATAGGATATATTTCTGAGATTCGCGAAGATTGTCACATGGCCGACTAGGGTTGAGGCGTGACAATTTTATTGATATCAGAATCAACTCTCCTCCAGTACGATGGTGGTGGTTCGAGGACGAACTAGGCGAAAGATGATGGGCCTGTAACATTCTGGTTTAATGAGAGCGGGAAGTGGTATCGGGGCGAGAAAGCCTGAACAAGGAGCTTCTTTTAGCAGGCTTCTAAGATGGCAGGGATGAACCAAATCCCACATCGGAATGGGAGAGAAAGTTACTAGGCTATATATGTAAAGTTAGCACCAAGTTGAAAACAAAGTCTTTTAGGATGGGTGGTATTTTCTTTCCAAGAACTACGCAGTTAAGCATACTTGGACGAGAGTAGTACCAAGATGAGTGACCTCTTGGGAAGTTCTCAGGATAATCCATTACCAAGAACAAAATTGTGAGGCCCCAAGAGTTGGGCCAAAACGGACAATATTATTGACAAACTTGGACCAGGTGTTACACAGTGTGTTAATATATTCATTCCTAAAAGTTCTTAGTCGTGGAACTATAAAGTAGGGCCTTTATAGTACCAAAAAGGTTAGTATACACTATCCTTATTATATATAATAGAGGGTAATTGATCTCATAGATTACTTGTGTTGAGACACTAAAGGAAGTGTATAGGTGCTCATTAGTTGAGTATGAATTCACTGAATAGACTTATACAAATTGTCCAAATGTTAATTACACTTAATCGTCAATTGGATATTCATCATATCAGTTGTGTAAATGAGGACTTTACAACACCATAGTTATCTTGTGAGTGAATTGCCATACTTTGATACTACTCGGAGCAAGTTTATATTAGTGTATATACCCTAGAAACTATTCGTATTGTCAGTTTCAGGGCTTTTGATCTTATATAAACCTGATATTTATTAATAAAAGAACTTGTTCTTTATTTACATACATTAGCTGCTTCCTTTATTTTTCATGCA
>JAVXUL010004969.1:0-27958 GCA_035590515.1 Trichilia minutiflora | reverse complement strand
ATTCTTTATATATGAGCATGCCAATATAAAGGAAACAGCTAATATATGTGAATAAAGAACAATTCTTTCATTCAAAAACAAAAGTTAATACAAGATCACTAGCCCTGAAACCGACAACACGAATGGTTTCTAGGGCATACACTTACACTCACAAGGCCAAAAATATCATCTATGGCTCACCGGCCAAAACAATATAACAGCATAAGTGGCTCACTTTTCAGTTTCAGATTTAACTTGTTAGCAGCGCACTCGCTAGTGGTGCTTCTTCAGGGTTTATAAGGATCTTAGGAATTCCTGAAAATCAACTCACCTAATAGTGTTACTAGTTCACTGGAGATGTAATTTGTTTTCAACCTGTTTTTATTTTCTATATATTAGAAACAGATTTGTAAACCATTTGAATTCTACATCTATTTGTTTGAAAATTTTATCTATTCAAATACCTTGATGAATGACTCATGAAATGGTCGAAATATTTATATCGAGTGATGAGAATGGATTTTTGGAAGTGTTTTAAAAGTATGAATTTCAAAATAGGTTTGTAAAGGCCTTACAGGTTCTCATAGTGTATTCTGGGTGATTGAATACATCTTGAGAATCTGTGAGGGTTGTTACATGTGGGACCCATAGATTGGAGTGTGATATAAGAAGACTAAAGGATATATGAATTTTTGTTATATAATTAAATATGGATTAAGTATTAGTTCTAATATTAATTTATAGGTTATAGATTCAACAATAACTTCTCGTATATGTGTTTTTATGTAGACAATGTAAAATAGTTTGGTATTATCACGCGATGAGATTGTGTTAAAAATGGTTAATAAAGCAACGATTATTGCAAAAGCCATAAGACATATGAGTTAAAACTTTTGTCGAGATACATTTTAAGACTAAAGCGATTATTGTACTTTACTTCAGTAACTAGAAACATAATTTCTATTTCTATATTTGTAATAATGGTTATTCTATATAGTTTAATAGAAATGAATATATAATACATTTCGAAAATGTATTGATTGGTAAAACTATAAATACAAATAGTTTATATGTTCTTTAATTAAATAATAGTTATTCAGTTTGTTAAATTTAGTTTCTTTTATTTTAAATAAAAGAATTCATATTAATACAAATCTTAAATATCTGTAATATTATAGATTAGGTCATATCGAACATAGACGATTTAATCAGCTCAAAGCTAATTAGATATTGATCTCAATGGGTTCAGAATCCTATCCAACTTGCTAGTCATGTTTTTGAGAGAAGATGATCAAATTTTTCTTTAAGAGTAAAAGTAAGAGAACAAAAAAAAAAACTATTAAAACTATACATATAAATATATATGGACTATTTAGTACAATGACTAAAGGAATTTTAAGTACTTTATTATTTTTACCAATGACATGTCTAATTATGGTATATGTATTTGAGAAACTACAAATCTGAATGCTCCAATAATGAAGTTAAGAAACAGATAGAAAAAAGTATTAAGATTCTATTATTGGATTATGGGGGTGAATATTTAAGTATGAAATTTAAAGAACCATTGAAAAATAATAGAATTATCTTACAAATAAATCTTCCGTATACACCTCAACTTAATAATGTATCAGAACGAATATGATACTATCAATAGTGAATTGCATAGATTTGCCATTATATTTGTGGGGTTATGTCTTATAATTTGTTACATATATTCTTAATAGAGTTTCATTAAAATCAATCTAAAAAACTCTATATGAGATATAGGGTAGAAAGAAACCCATCCTTAATTAAATAAGAGTCTAGGATTCTCCAATGTATATTAGATCTGATAAACTTAATGATAAATCAAAGATAAATCTGTTTCTAGGATATCTTATAGATAATTTAGAATATTACTTCTATTTTTCTTTTGATTAAATAGTTTCGATTAGTAAAAACACATATTTTTTAGAAAAAGAAATTTTTAAAGAAAATGGTATAAGTTAAAAGATCAAGTTAAAGGATAATTCGATTATAAATTATAAATTATAATACAAGTCACCAACATATGCTCAAGTAGAAGTCTCATCCTATTCTTTTTTTTAAATCAATATAATCCTTAAATTTGTTTCATCTATTTTCTCTTTCTAATTTTAAATTTTATCTTCATTTTTTAATTATATTTTAATATAAGTATCCAACTTTTTTTTTTGGACAATCAATATTATTATGAGCTTAATTGTACTTGCATAACATAAAAAATGAGAATTTGAGTTATTTTTATTTTATGATATCTAAAATTAACTTAAAAGAAGTTCTGACAAAATAAATTAAATTATAAATATTATATTATTTAAAATATTAAATTTAAGATATAAATTTAAAATATATTTTTAAATAAAAAATTGATAAATATTTTTTGGTCTTTATCTTATTTTAAATAAAATATTACTAAAATTCAGGGATTAAGTGATTGCAACCAAGGAGATCATGCAAGTTAAACGGCTACTTATCATGTTGTGCATGAGACTAGTCACGCGCTTGATGTGTTGCAAGCGCATGTTGACACCGGCGCTTCTGCAAGTACCAATGTCTAGACTCTTGTTCCATATTATAAAATAAATCGATGTCAGACATTTTACGCGGGCTCCATTGTTTTACTTTTTTTTTATTGGTTACTGTTTAAATAAAGTTTGATTTTGAAAATTCGTTGATTTAAGCGATAATAAAAGCGTTTTTATTTAAAAGTATTAACCGATTTTAACTAACTTTATATTCGACGGCGGGAAAATTTTTAATAATAATAAATTAAATTTTATTAAATTAAAATTATTTAAAATTTTATTTAAAGATATAAATTCTATTTAAAATCATACTATATAATTTAAATTAATTTTTAACTTTTTATTTTGTGATATTATTAATTAAATAATAAATTTGTATGATAAAAATATTCAAAATTAAATTTATCTAACTTTAAATTTAATGGCAGGAATGTGTCTCGTGATAAAAAAATTAAAGATCTATCAAAATAAAACTTTTTAAATATTAAAAATTTATTTTAAAATATAAATTTTACTTAAAATAATAATATATTTTTTAAATAATTCAAAAAATAATAAATTATTTTGATATAATAATTATTATCTAGTGAATAAAATTACATAAATTGATCAAAACTTGAAATATCACTTAAAAAATATAAAAAAATATTATTTTAATTAATTATTAATAAAAATAAATACTAAATTTAATTATAATGATATATTATTAAAAATTAAAACAATTTTTACTATAATAACTTTAATTTTTTAACTTTATAACTCAGATATATATATATATATAATAAAAAATTTATTTTCGTTATCTCAAAATTAAAAAGAAAAAAAGATTTCACAATTAAAATATAATTAAATATGATTTACTACATTTTTTTAATAATTTCCAGCATTCACTCATTTTGATGACAATTATAAATTCCTGTCAACAAATATCATTAATATCACCAACCAAAAAATAGTAGATCTTGCATTATTGCATTTGCACCACAAAAACGGAGGCCTCTAACGGCGTTACTGCTACCAACCAACGATATACCAAAACCAATGGATAAAGGCAGTGCTATCGATCTCATCGCCCACCCCGATCCCGCACCAGACGGCGTCAAACCAGACCCAAAATTGACTTTTCACATGCTTTCACGTGCCATGTGTCAGTGTCGTAACGCCACGTAAGCTACTTTTATTTTCAGTTAGGTCACGTGTTTGGGTCCTGCATCGACGCTTCAGACGCCGGGGTCCTTGGATATTTTAATTGAACGATTTTGCCCATAGAAGAATTTCTAATATCCACTTAAAACATAATCCCCTAATTCAATACATAAAAAAAATAATAATAATATTAAGATATAAATTTTTCGCATAAATTTAATTATGTAAATTAATATAAAAATATAATATTTTTAATTTTTATAAAATTTAAAAATTAAATTATAAAATATATAATAACTATACCATACTATATTCCATATTTACAATAAATTCATACTTCACTAACATTTTTTTTAAATTATTATAATAGAAATAAATTAAATTTTAAAATATATATTATTTTAAAAATTTACGCTCAAATTTAGTACGAAGTCTACTCTGAATCTGGATTGACCCCGAATTAGAAGGGGCCTACTTTGAATAATGGTATAGATAATATTCTATAAATAATGTTAGAGAAGACTGTATTAATATAATTACTAAATATAATCAATAAATGCATTTATTAAATAAGAAAAATATATTAAAACACATTAGAAAATTAAAATATTTATTTTCATATAATAAGGCATACTTCTTTACCGGGAAAAGGAGCTATCATTTCAAAGAGGCCCTTTGTTTATAAAGGCTTTATTAGTCTCGTCATTGGAATTTTTATTTTCTATCTTTTTTTTTTCCTTTTTTTTTTGGACTCTGTTTTCTCTACTTCCAATAGTCTCTCTACTTCCAATAGCTCACCTTGTTTTCACTTTCTTGGCTTTGAAGTGACAATACCAGATCTCCTGCATTGACTCGGTAACTCGGATGGTTTGATTTTTATTAATTTTTATTAGTGTTTTTAATTTTTCTGTTAAAATTTTGTAGCAACAGAAGAGAATAAAGTGGCATTTTACGAGGAAATTATTGAGAGAATCAGCGGGGTTTTTCTTGTATTCTGTTGTTTGCTATCTTTTACCAATTTAATTCAACTGAAATAATTAAAGAAATTTATATATTTGAAGCAATTTTTCCCAAAAAATTTTTAAATACAAAAGAAAATTGAACCTGAGTTTTCTGGGTGGGAGATCTATTAGATTAAAGGGTTGTTTTGGTATATATTCCAAGGGAATTACGTAATCTGGATTTGATGTTTCAGCTCAAACAAGACTGTTTCTCTCCTTGGTTTTTCTGCATTTTTTTCCTGGAAAAACATTGAAATTTTCTGTTTCGATGATTTCAGAAGGAAAATTCGATAGGATTGGGTTGAGAACCCGAGAATTTCGTCAGCTAGACAACAATCTACACACCAGAATTGGCTTTTGATATAGAGACTGAACTCTATTAGCCAATGCAAAGACTGTCTCTGCTAAAAGCAGCCTTAACGGGGACAGAAAAAAATATATATTTTTTCACAGTATTCTACAACTAAGCAATGGAACATGGGACACCGAGCCAAAAGGAGTGTGAAAATCAAGGATTATGGACTCCAGCAACCCCTTCCCAGCCAATTCTACCAAAACCGGTACCAATCTACACAAACGGAGAAGCCCTCCACCCGAACAAAGAGAACTGCCAAAGATCAGAGTGTTTTTCTTCCGTTTGCAGCGAATATCGACAATCTAGTAGCACGTTTATTTGTTTCAACTCAGGCAATTGCGTGAATATGAACAGATATATTACTAATGGTGAGGTGAATTCCACCGGACAAATGAGCATTACCTGTGACAATGTCGAAGGGCGAAAAGAGATTACGATGGACCCATTGGCAGAATGGAAAAATGTGCCGTTTGCAAGTCTCCTAGCTCTTGCTAATGCAGCTTCACAAAGAAAGGATAGCGCGCCAACAGGTACTTTCATTTCTACTTACTGTTTGAGCACAACTTAGCTTTTGATCACTCCTTTGGCAGCAGTAGCTTTATCTTCACAGTAAAAGATGGTCTTTCTAGTAAACACTTGCTCACACATGCACACAGGGGGAGAGATTTCGATTAAAGTAACTAGATGCTAGAAAACCTACTGATAGGCGACAAAATATGACTGGCAATGGGAATATTTAAGACATGGGACTCGGCAAAGAAATTCAAGTTTCACTATTTGTACCGCATCCCACTTGGAAAGACATCCCAACCATTTTTCCCGCACATTAGAATGAATATTAAAACCCGGAGCAACCATTTTTATGAAAATGATCCATTAATATTTCCTCAAAACAATTTTTGTAGTGTTCCACTAAATTATGGATCTGCATTTTGATATGCTGCTCTGCAGATGGAGTTTCCGTTTCTCACCATCATTCCTATAATCTGAATTTCAATCCGGGAATGATGCAAAATGGAGCCTCTAATATGACCGAGTTTGCTCCAATTACAACAGATAAAGCCATCAGAGTAAAAACCAAAAAATTTTCTGAATTAGAGGACTTGTGCACAGACGATAGAACAAACCATGGTATACATGAACTGGATAACAAAATGGCTCAAGAAAAGGTTGATTCAAGTGGAACCCAGCACAATAAAAAACTCTTAGAGCCTGTTACAGATGTATCAGTTTCAGCTGTTTCAGCACAGATTAAGGAGAATCCCAACTTTGAAAAAGGAGGCAGTCATGGCATTGAGCTGAACAAAACACCCCAGCAGAAACCAAGGAGGAAAAAGCACAGGCCGAAGGTGGCTAAAGAAGGCAATGATGGGACTTCAAAGTCTAAAGGAAATCCAACTGTTAAGCGGAAATATGTGCGAAAGAAGGGGCTCAACAAATACTTGAAATCTTCCCCAGCAAAAGCAGCTGAAGAATCCAATAATCTAAAAACAACTGAGCCTACCATGGAGCTGTGCAGAAAGACAGGAAATTTTGACATATGGCTGACCAGAGATGAAAACTCAAGCATGCAGATTTGGGAAGGAAGCGAAGTGATGACGCCAAAGCCTTCAGGTTCTGAACCAAATCCAAGAAAGAAGAGGAAATATGTGCGAAAGAAGGGAATTGACAAAGAGAGCTCTCCCTCAAGGGAAGCAGCAACAGCCACGGCAGCCATTGATATGAAGACACCAGAACCTACCAAGGAGTCATGTTCGTGCTTTAGTTTTGACATAAAAGATCGGCCTAGTGAAAACTCTACATGCAAGTCAACTTTTGATTTAGTTTTGGAATCACAGATGAAAGAATTTTGTCCATCAAAATTAACCATGCAGCTGGTCAAAGAAATTGAAGCAAGAAGTCCAAAGTCAGTGACCCCACAGGCTAAAGAAAATCAAACAGGTAAGAGGAAGTATGTGCGAAAGAAAGGACTCAACAAAGACTCAACATCTACCCCAGTAGAAGCAGCTGCTGAATCTAAAGATCTGAAAACAATTAAGCCTGCCAAGAAATCATGTAAAAGGACCTTAAACTTCGACATAGAAGGCCAACCTAAAGACGAAAATTCTATGAGAAAGTCAAGTGTTGATTTAGACTCAAAATCACAGAGAAAGGATATACATGGAGCAGCAATTCAATCAAAATCAATCGTGCAGCTTGGTGAAGGGATTGAAGTGATTGTACACAATACACAAGCAGGCATCACCTACAACCACACATGCTCGGTGAATCAGCTGATAAAAGATTACATATCGTTGCCTGAAGAACAAGCACCAGGAACACAACTTCCTACTGAGACTAATCCCTGCAGGCCAAAACAGAATGCTGATTCCAGAAAAAAGAATAGAGCAGAATTTTTGCAGATCGACAGTCAATCATCATCAAAAACCCTAAATGATTCCAAATGCAGCACATGCTCAATCACAATTGAGCAAAGACAAGCATGGGGACTGAAGAGAAATTATTCTGAGACTATCAAACAAGCAGAAACTGGAAGATCGAATCTGATTGGTGTTCACTACCATACTTTACAAGCATGCCAGATGCCTGGACCGCATTTTCCAAATATTTACAAGAAAAAGAGAACGGAGAAGGGGCAAAATTCAAGTACCTCTTGCACATCATCTTTGACTGCTGCAAAAAGTATCACACTAGAACCAACATGCTTTCAAGGTGAAGCCAGAGCAGATTCTACAGCACCAGGTACTCAAGAGAGACTGAAAACTCTTGAAGGTATCCTGGCTTTAAGTCCAGTAGAGAGACTGACAAAAAAGAGATCCAGAGGCCCTACTCAGGTTCGAGACTTGGCCTCACTGACCAGAATTGCAGAGTGTACCATGCAACAAACTTACCCAACCAGCCAAGGACGGTTGGATTATGATAAGCATCAGCTTGAGAATCCACAGAGACCTCAAACATGTATTGAAGCACTGTTAGCAGAGATGCATGAGAAGTTTGCCCGAAAGAAGCGAACCAAGAAAAGAAACACTCTACTCTGGTCAACATCCTCCAATACAAGTGGAGCACAGGAGCAACAAAAAATCATCTTAGACAATCACCACCTACTCTCTTCTGATTCACTAGGTACATAATGCAAGAATTAACTTTTTTTTTTTAATCCAGGTCAAGAAGAAAACAGTTTCAACCGGCTAACTATCTTATGTCATTGAATAACCTCTTCATTTAGGCATGTTCTTTGAAAATTCATATAAGCCGTTTCATGCAGGTACTTTCTCAGAACTAACATGGAAACAAATGTTTTATATTGATTCAATCATTGAGCAATTAAAGAATCTAGACATCAACAGGGAAACTAGTGGCACTGAAAATCAAGAGCAGAATGCCCTTGTACCTTACTATATGGCAAATCAAGAGCACAATGCACTTGTTCTTTACAGCAGAGATGGCAGACTAGTACCATTTCAGGGCCCATTTGATCTTATCAAAAAAAGGCGCCCACGGCCTAAGGTAGAGCTGGATGAAGAAACCAATAGAGTATGGAAGCTTCTAATGCAAAATATCAACAGTGAAGGTATAGATGGAACAGATGAAAGGAATGCAAAATGGTGGGAAGAAGAGCGGAGAGTGTTTCATGGTCGTGTAGACTCATTTATAGCTCGCATGCATCTTGTGCAAGGTAGCCATTCTCTTTTCTGATTATCTATCTCAATTAGACTTCAGACTAGATATCAATTCCAAACACTTATTCCATACTGTAACATTGTCCACAACCAAAAAAGACTGCAACTATTAACATAAAGAACTTGATCACCCATTAGAGAGAAAGAGAGAAACATTTTTCTTCTTTTCATCATTTCAGCTGCAAATTACAAGGCATAGCATCAAATGAAACCACCTACTGATCCTTTACTAGGTCAGCACTGCTAGAACAGATTCGTTAATGTCAGTAAGGAATTTAACATCTACCTATCCAAGCTGATAAGCATGTCAAGCAAGAGGACATAATCCTCCCACGGACTAGCTTCTTAAAGGATAGAGAAAAAACAATTATTACTAAAATGAACGCCAAAATAAAATATACAAAATATACTCCACAAATGGAACCCCTTTTTAGGAAAAATGATAACATTAATTGAAAATGACTTCCAAGTATTTTTACATTTTCAAGAAAACTCGTGAATCTTTTTTTGGTTTTATTTTTGAATATGAAAAATCATGAATCTACATGTACAAATCAAGAACTTCAGGAACTTAATCCACTGATTTCTGGAGTCTATTTTTAGAAGCTTTTCTTTATTATTTTTTTCACTCAATGAATTTAGTTACAAGTGCATGTCACGCCAATAACATGCCATTTCCACAGGGGATAGACGGTTCTCTAAATGGAAGGGATCAGTTGTGGACTCAGTTGTCGGAGTCTTTCTTACTCAGAATGTTTCAGACCATCTTTCCAGGTGAACTCGAGTTTTAAAGATATTTATTAGACTTAGACAATCTAATGCAATTAGAGTTAGGACAGATAGGGATTGTCTTACTTTGTCCATTGTTTGTTGCAGCTCTGCATTCATGTCATTAGCAGCAAATTTTCCCCTCAAATCAAAAGACCAGATACCAAATGTTGTAGAAGAAACTAGCTCAATGATTGACATACCAGTAATGTACATATTGGATCCAGAAGACACTATAGAATGGAAAGAGAAGACATCGCATCAAACTGTTTGCAACCAGAGTTCCATAACCCTCCACGGTGCTGAGCACAATGTAGAGAAAGAGGTAGTCAGCAGCAATGATTCTTTGGAAAACAGTACAGGTGGCGTTAGCTCAATAAACGAGTCAAAAAGCAAATTGATGAATTCTTGTGGAAGTAGTCCAGAAACATATGACGATGTACTTTCATCCCAAAATTCCACCAACTCTTCAGTTGCTCAATATGCAGATAGAACCAGATCAAGCTCCAATAGCAGCAATGCGGAGGCTGGGGAATTGGCTAAACTCACTAGCTTCAATGGCTCTGGTTCTTTTGTAGAGCTCTTACAGATGGTAGGATCAACCACACTACAGGAAGTTCATGTTCACAGAAATGTCAATACGCCATTTACAGAGAACTCAAGGGATGACCATAAACAACTCTGCACAGTGAAGTATGACAACCAAAGTGAGAAAGTCGAAGATTTGGAAGGTCCTACAGAATTTTCACAAGTATCGGATAGTCTACCCAGCAGTTTTAATCCATGCCTTACCAAAGATTTAGAAGTGGAAGTTGAATGTTATGAGATGCTCGGAGAAGAAACAAGATCTTCTGGTTTCTGTGAGAACAATGACAAAAACACTGTGACAGACCAAATCACCTTAACTCCAGAATTTGCCAATCAAATTACAGATGAAACTAAGTTGGCTGTGCCTGGCCTAGAAACACCAAGGCTTGAAAACATGCAATCAAGCATTATGATGCAAGAAGACAAGAATATAACAGCACAACATCAGAGTGAATTATCTCGAGAATCTAGATTTTCTATGGAATCACTTGCTCATGCACAAAAGAGTGAAATGCAGCAACATCTGTATTTGAAGAAACCTTTCAAGGAAGCCACGTATGTAGAAAGCGGAATTGAATTTGATAATCAAGAAAAAACTTGCCAGAAAACATTAGAATCACACTGGAATAAGCATGATAATTCATTTAGCAAAGAACTTAATGAGATTAATGATGCTACATCAAAACCAAAGGGTAGAAGGGCCGGAAAGGAGACACAGAATGACTTTGATTGGGATAGTTTAAGGAGACAAGTGGAAGCCAATGGAAGGAAAAAAGAAAGACCAGAAAACACTTTAGACTCATTGGATTGGGAAGCTGTAAGATGTGCTGATGTTAACAAGATTGCTAACACCATCAAGGAACGGGGAATGAACAACATGCTTGCTGAACGAATAAAGGTACGTACACAAAATCACATCACAAAAGGTCTCAAATGCATAGACGTATTACCTTGAGATAGAAAGCTCTTCAGATAAGTTATTGTAATTGAAATATCGATGCAGGATTTCCTTAACCGACTAGTTCGAGACCATGGAAGCATTGATCTGGAATGGCTGAGGGAAGTTCCTCCAGACAAAGCAAAGTAAGTCCTAGGATGAAAATTCTAACTTCTTCCTCAAAATACATTTTAAACAAATTTGCTTCACTATTCATAACACATCATATAAATACCGTGTCAATGGGTTATGAACTGAACATATGAGGCATACTCCTCTGATTTTAAAATTCAAATTAAAAATTACTAAATTCTACTTATTCTTGTAGAGAGTATCTACTAAGCTTTCGAGGACTGGGCTTGAAAAGTGTGGAGTGTGTGCGACTTCTAACACTTCACCATCTTGCTTTTCCAGTAAGTTAAAAGTTAAATTGCAGATATACTTCTAATAGTAGAACAGTTCTCAATTGTATATTATTTAACAACAGGTCGACACAAATGTTGGACGCATAGCTGTAAGACTTGGATGGGTGCCACTTCAGCCACTGCCAGAGTCACTTCAGTTGCATCTTTTAGAATTGTGAGCATAAAGTATAAACAGAACATGTAAATTATTGATGTTCACAACACAATTGCTAATATTCTTGTCCCTGCGTAGGTATCCAGTGCTGGAATCCATTCAAAAATACCTATGGCCCCGACTGTGCAAACTTGATCAAAGAACACTGTAAAGACAAATTCCACTTCTTAGTATCCCAACTCCAAGATTTATTTATCTCGTGTATAAATTAGCCACAAAATTAAAGAATGAAACAGTTATTCTTAGTATTGAGTGTAACTAATATGTTCAAATATTTACTAATAGGTATGAGCTGCATTACCAGATGATAACATTTGGAAAGGTGTGTTAAATTTGAAGTTGTTGTCGTTGAAGATCAACAACAAGCTATTGCTAAGAGGACAATATCCTTTGAGTCTTTTGCAGGTCTTCTGTACAAAAAGCAAACCAAATTGCAACGCATGTCCAATGAGAGGAGAATGCAGACACTTTGCAAGTGCATTTGCAAGGTTTGCACTTTACTTGTCTAATTCCTAGCTTTAGAACTTTATTTGCATATGTAGTTCCCACAAAGCAGCACTCCCATTTATGTGTCCAGCAACCATGGCCCATTTAGTTCATTTAGGTAATCTGTAGACAAGGGGTATATAGATATAAGAACATTTCAACCATCAAACCAGGTTTATAGACAAGGTTCTCAAACCTCTTACTTTCAAATTATGGATTACGTGTAATCTGGAAATTGTAAATCTATCAGGAAGTACCATCTCAGTATGATATACAAATAATAAGATTTGATAAGTTAGGAAGTACCATCCAGATATGACATAAAAATAGAAGATTTGAATAGTTGACTTGCAAACTGTTTTGAACGCAGCTCAAGGCTTGCCCTGCCAGCACCGGAGGAAAAAGCTATAGTGCATGCAAAAGAAAACAGAACCAATGACCAAACCACCCCAGCAGTGATGACCAATCAAATACCTCTGGCTCTACCCCTAGCAACCGAACTATCAGTCCAAAACCACCAATCAGAAGCAGAAACTGTGCTCAATAACTGTGAGCCTATAATTGAAGAACCAGCAACACCAGAACCAGAGAGCACACAAGTATCAGAAAATGATATTGAGGATGCATTCTGTGAGGATCCTGATCAAATTCCTACTATTAAGATCAACATGAAAGAGTTCACTCAGACCTTACAGAATCATATGCAAGACAATTTGGAACTTCAAGAAGGCGACATGTCCAAGGCTTTAGTTGCTTTAACAGCAGAAGCTGCATCTATTCCTACACCAAAGCTCAAGAATGTGAGTCGTCTACGAACAGAGCACCAAGTGTAAGTAGACAATCATCCTGGAGTTCTAAACAATCAAACCATTGAGAGGACTGGAGAAAATCTCTACCGAATGGTTCCCAATAGATGTAATATGGTTCGGTAAGCTAACTTGTCACAAAACGGAAATGTCCACTGTATCATCACAAAAAACTGAACTCATAAAACTAAAATCGAAAGTCAAATGAGAAACAATCCATAAATTTTTAAGACTAAAAATCAAACATGACTAAGAAAAGCAGAGCAGCTGTGCTAAAGCATTAAAAGAATTTGATTTGGTGTAAACGGTTATATCACTGAGTGCATAAAACAAATAGTCCACAATGAATTTCATATCTATTAAACATAAAAGGACGCAAAATATGTGTGATCGCAAAATATTTGTGATTCACAACACTTCATTCTTAATTATCGTGCAGGTACGAACTTCCAGATTCACACCCTCTTTTGGAAGGGGTAAGTTCATTTTGCATCTCACGAACAAGAATATTTTGTTTACAATTTTCTTTTTTCTTCCTAATTGACCTGCCTCAAATTACAGTTGGATAAACGAGAACCTGACGATCCAGGCAGATATATGCTTGCCATATGGACACCAGGTGAATAAACAATCTACATAGAACAAATCAATTTTTGACAACTGGAACAAGATGATTTTGTAAAGTTGAAAATATGCCAGATATGGCCACTCAATTGATAAGATTCTTTGCAGTAGATTAGAATTTCACTAACTGATGCCACCAATTATATGACATAAATGCTCACTTTAGGTGAAACCGCAAATTCCATTCAACCACCTGAGAGAAGGTGCAGTTCTCAAGAGCAAGGAAAATTGTGTGATGAGAAGACATGTTTTTCATGCAATAGTGTTCGGGAGTCAGAGTCCCAAATTGTTCGAGGAACACTTTTGGTAAGCTTGTGCATTTTATAACTATCTACAACTATTCCAAAGAACGTGATAACTGATGCTAACAACCTTTTATGAGCAGATACCATGTCGAACAGCAATGAGAGGGAGCTTTCCGCTAAATGGCACATATTTCCAAGTCAATGAGGTAAATTCAACACCAAAACTATTTTAGTACTTTTGACTATATATACTCACATTTGACCATGTATATCATTTCAACACAGGTATTTGCAGACCATGATTCTAGTTTGAAGCCCATTAATGTTTGTAGGGAGTGGTTATGGAACCTACCAAGGCGGACTGTCTATTTTGGAACCTCCATACCTACAATATTTAAAGGTAAAGATTGTCAAATAGGATAGATATGTTAATTGATTTGAGGTTAGAAAATGTCATTGAACCTCAGTTTTTGGTCTATCAGGTTTAACAACAGAAGGTATTCAACATTGCTTCTGGAGAGGTATGTGATAAAGTTCTTCAACTTCGTCATTTTAAGTTGCTTTGATTAAAAAAATTTAGCACCAGCAACCTAGTTGTTACCTCAGGTATATCTGCAAGATATTTAGATGGATATAGAGCCTTAAAATATTTAGATGGATACCTAAGACCTATGCAAGAAATACTGCTGTTCAGATTCTGAAGACAGAACACAGGAATATCCATAAGAACAGCACAGTTACATATTTATGATTATTATATGCCAATTTATAAAGTTCCTTTGCTTACTTGACAAAGTATCCAGGCTCAATAATACCTTAGACTTTTATTCCATCTGGAAAAGGGGTTTAAAATAATTTTTAGTTTCACTAGCATCTGATGCTGATGGAGAGAGGTTCTGTTGTGCAGAATCTTAAAGTTAACACTATAACTACAGCTATACCTTCTTGTAGTAGAATATGATCAAATCAGCAAGAGACTGAAATAGTGGTGAAAAGGTTTTATCACCAGGACTATTAGGTGCAAGAAATTCCGATACATACAGATTTTGAAGAATGCAGAAGATAAAAACAATAGGAGAAAGTAGAACCTAGGAAATTGCATTTAGAGTTCCTAAGCTTAAAAATAAGATAACCATAACCTCAAACAAAGCTTAAAAATTTATGACAATTAGTTACAACCCCTCTCTCCACTTTCACTTAGAAACTACATAGATCTCACTTAGGATAATGGTTCTCCTAAGCCTTTTAGGAATACGATTCCTCTATATGAAGTGAGAAGCTATCAGATTTTGATTTCAAAAGAACAGATGAAAACTATATAAAAAACGTCACTTAGGGCAATTAGCGAGTGAAGTGGTGATACATCTAGGTTCACATCATCTTTATGTGACAATAACAGATGATATGAACTAAAATTATGATATCATCCTTTATACACATAGATGATTTTCATTTGTGATAGGTAGTAAGGTTTGAAAGTTTGAGACATTGTTCAAATCTGGGTATCGTTGAATGCAGCTAAAGTAACTGTGTTTTGATGAGTTGTGTTTTCCGATTTTACCTTGGCCTTATTCCAATAAAAGTATGTCCTACTATACTTTGATTTTAAGCCTACGTATATCTTGTAATTGACACTAGTAAGGTATACAGTGACAGTAGTCTTTATTCTTTTGATCTCATCATTCCCCAAATGCAAGGAGTTAACTGCAACAATAAACATTTTTGTTAATAGTGAGTTTTCAATTAAGAATCAAACTCTTTTTTTTTTACTAGTTTGTATCAATAATAGTAATGAGAAATATAGAATTTTCTTTATATTTTAATGTTATACCATAGGCAAGTTTGATAATGATATGTCATTTTTAGAGTGGTCACTGAGCATAGGATTAATTTAATCCTAACCTTAGCTACTGTCAGCGTCACCGCCACCAATTCTGGCCATCTCACTTGCTATCAACACCACCAGCCAACTTAGAAGACGTCGATGACTTAACCCCAAGCATTCTTCATGCCTTATGCTACAAGGAACGCCGTAGAGAAGAAAAAAAAAATTAAACCTTAGTTTGTTGTTGCCACTGTACAATCATCACTGTTCATCTATCAAAGATCACCCACCAACTTAGAAGACGACGGCGACCTAACCCCAATCATCACAATCATGTTTGCCATTGTTTTGCCACCTCAAATCAAAGGTTCGAGTCAAAATTGGACTGAGTCATTCAGAGTCAATTTTCACAATTGTGTCCGTTGCTGTTCTATCGCCTCATATCAAAGGATCGGGTTAGAATCGGGTTTTAGATCAGATTCAATATCAAATTTTACAATCGTGTCTATTACTATTCTATCACCTCATATTCGAAGGTTTGGGTAAAAATCAGGTCGTAGGTCAGATTCAGGGTCAAATTTCAGTTCAGGATAAGCCAATTCAGGTCAAGCAAATTCAAGTCAAGTTTTGATTCATCAGGTTCGGTTTGGATCAAGCCAGTTCAAGTTTTCTCTCCAATTTTCAACTCATTCTCTGTCCAAGGGCATTAACTACAAACTATTACCTTATTTGAGCTTGAGGGGGAGTGCTATAATAAGGCATTAACCTCTCAACTACAAGTTCAAAGTCTGATTTGAGCTTGAGGGGAGTGTTAAAGTTAGTTTTCAATTAGGAATCAAGTATTAAAGTTAATTTTCTTGGGAATCAAACTCTTTTTTTTTTTGTTTCTTATATATATACATGCTAGTTTGTATCAAGAATAGTACTGAGAAACATGGAATTTTCTTCAACTTGCATAGAGGCAAATGGTTATGATATCAAACTTGGGGTAGAGGAATAAGAAATAGAAACTTCATTATATGAAATAGTCTGGGCACAAAACGAAGCATATATTATCAACTTTGGGCAACAGCCCGTCGTGAATCTGCTTTTTTGACTTTTCAACTCAAAATTTGTCACCTTAATTAGAAGGGAAGCCCACACACCTAGCCGAAGTTTACACTCGCTAGCTTGTGGTACGTGACAATCCCCCTTCCTCACCCACTCGCACTCTACTCGACCCTCCACCTCCCAATTAAATCATAATCAAACTTCTTCCAGCTTGTATCAAATATTTTAAAGGCCACAATAGGCGTGTTTTTAATCCAGGTTGAGCTCCAATATCATTCTAATAAATCTAACCTTCATTTGAAGACATCAACCCTTATACAACTTTATGGCACTAATGTTGGACTAACATGAGTACAACCCTGACAGTCATCATTTTATACCATTCCATGACACAGAATTTAACCTCAATTTGTGACCATCATAGCCTTACCGAAGTCCACGTAGTAATGACAATGCGATTCAACCAAAAATGTAGTAACCCCAACTTGTTTTCCCTCAATCATCAAGGAGGATTGTATATTCACTTACTCAAAACCTATCAATTATAGTTCTCATGAAATTGTTAGATTTTAATCTAATGTTATATAGATCACATATTTGTTAATTGTATATTAAAAGAGTATCATATTAGATTAAGTCTAATTTAAGTGATCTAATAAAATTTAAGTAATATGAACTTTAATACATCTATTTAAAGTATGAGGTTTTATATATGTAGAGATCGGACCTTAATTTTATTATATGATAAGTCAGGTAAAAATAAACAGTATAAAATTCCTTTCCTATATTTATTAGGTTATAGTCCCCGATTTAGAATTTAATGGTTTTTTTCTTAACGTCCCATCATAAAAAGAATAAAAAGATTAAGGAATACATGAATTAAAATATCCATAACCATGTTACAACAGATTTAAGACCATAGCTAGAATTAAGGAATATTTCCTAATCTTTTATCTCAATAATTTGTACGTTAGTGATTTTTTAGAATATGAAGTTTTCATGAATTAGAAATATCCAACAAACAACATAGAATCACGGGCGGAGCCAGCTTACTAACGAGGAGGCCATAACCCCGTCCCCCCCAAATTTTAAAAATTTTATATTAATAAAAAAATATTTTTTTTAAGTCCTCTTCTAAAATAAATAAAATTCTATTTTGACCCTCCTTAATTTAAATTTCTAACTCCCATATAGAATCACTCTCTTGAATCATTGAGAAAAATTGTTTTCTAATAATTTTATAAGATATATATTTGTATCATTTGGTTAAATTTTAAGATACAAACATATTGTTTTATTCGGTTTAATTTTTTGGATACATGCATATCCATTATTTGATTAAATTTTATATATGTGCATGATTGGTTATATGTTTAATCATACGAGTGTACAAAAAAATTGTACACAAGAATGCATAGAATAAAAACCCATTAATCAAATTCAATTTTGAATCCAAAAATTGTACACAAGAATGCATAGAATAAAAACCCATTAATCAAATTCAATTTTGAATCCATAGGCAGATATTGGAGTCGGCATATGAGAAAAAACTGAAACCCTAATTAAAATTTTAGTTTTTTTACAATTTGGAACTAAATTTGAAACTATTTGCAAATTAACCAAAATTAAAATTTTGATTATATATACTTTTGGTATAAAATTTGATTTTATTTGCAAATTAGTCCAAAAATAAGGTATTTACAAATTTGGACAAAATTTTGAATTTTATTTGTACTTACTTCCAAACAAAGTTTCAATATATATGATTAGCCTTAAAGTTTATAATGTTTGCAAATTAATTTGAAAATACGTTTATTTGTGATTTGGGACAAAATTTGCAATATTTTGCAATGTAATTCAAAATAAAATTTTAACCAAAAATATTTTCATATTGCCTTGAAATAGTTTATTATTTATAGTTTGGCCCAAAATTTTTTGCATTTATAAACATGTACTAAAATTTTAATAATTTAAAATTTAGATCCAAATATTTTTTGTATTATAATTGGACCAAAATTTTTCAGTATTTGGGGGGTTTTGCCCAAATTTCTATCAATTTGACAATTAAATTCAAAATAACATTCTAATAATTTTTAAATAAAGACTAATCTAAGGATTTTGAATTTCAAATTAAATTTGCAATTGGATTTCAATTAAGGTCAAAAATAAATATTTAGTTTAAATTACACTTTCACACATACACGAAGTGAATCCAACCTTTAAGTAGATGAGTATTCATAGGGATTAGGCATAGTAAATGTCACTCAAATACTCGTTACATTTCTTTCAAGCTTACCATGTGTTAAATTACATTATACAAGTGTTTTACCTTCAATTGTATTAAAACATGTGAGACTCAATATTAGTTTATAAGTTATAATATCAAAAAATACCTGATCGTAAAGAAAATATAAAGAAAATAAAATGTTTATTTTTGTTTTAAATTCAAATATTAATACAACTGTCATTGAAGTAAAATATCGCCAAAGTTAACATCTCTTGCGAAAATTAATTTAATTTAAAATATTAAAAAATTGTGTATAATTTATGCAGATATTGACCAATCCAAAGGACAGTTATTGTTTGATTGAATTACATATACACTTGCGATAATAAACGTGCATCTAGTATATATGCTAACAACAAATCAATCTAAAAAAAGTTATTGCTTGACATATCTTATTGTTAGTGTTTGGTTACTACACCATAATATTACTTACAAGTTAATATTTCTATCCAACGATTAAATATTAATATTTACGCTCAATATCTTATTATGGACCTATCATTATTTAAATTTATTGATAATATAATACATTATGATTGATCTCAGTATTGTTAAACTAGACCTTATATTAAAGAAAGAACAACCCACCAATTTTATGAGTAAAAATTCCTTCAATAAAGAGAGGAATATAAAAAGGTGAAATTGTTTGAATTGCATAAGTCTTATGACTATGAAGCGTGCTATTTTAGAAAATTTTAGGGCACCATGCCTAAAAGGGATTATTATTGTCAAAGAGTTTTTTAAAGAAATAGTGAGAAAGTTAAAAAATAGTTTGCCACGAATGAAAAGACTGAAACAAGTACGTTTTTGGAAAATCTTATTTCAATAAGATGTAAAGGAAAAGGAGTACATTATGAAAGTGTCTCGTCTTGCTTTGAAATTAAACGCACTTAAGTTAAAACTATCTGAAAACTTGCTTATACATTTGGTTTTGATATCTCTTTATGCACAATTTAGTCAATTTAAAATGTACAAGAAGAAGACAAACTAAAGCAAGAGATGACAAAAAATACTCATCTGACAACCTCCCAGGACAAGAATAAGAAAAGAAATAAAAATAAGAAAGTTGAAGGTATTGGACCATAAAAAATACAAAATCAACAGAATAAAGCTTTTGCTATTACTTCTATGGAAGTGGTGGACACAAGAAAAGGATTGTGTTACATATCACGCATGGTGTACAAAAAAAAATACACTTCTTATTTAGATTTGTTGTAAGGTTAATTTTAGTACTTAAACACACTATGGATAGATTCTATTACTACTACTACTCACATTAGTGTGTCTATATAAAGTTGTCTAACTTAAAATATTACATAACTTACTTCATTCGAACGAATCAAAAATTTCTTCAATTGAACTTTTCAGACCTTTTTGCCTTAAGCCTTTGCAAGAACTCGTTCGAATGAAGTTATGTAATATCTTAAGTTAAACAACTTTATATAGATACATTGGAATGAATCAAATAATTTATTCGATTGAATTTTTCAGACCTTGCTAACTTCATTATCTACATGAATTCGTTCGAACGAATCAAAAGATTCGTTTAATTGAATTTTTCATGGCCTTCTGACTTAACTTTTGAAATGAAATCGTTCACTGAATTGGATTTTTTGTTCAACCAAATTAACCTTAATAGGTTTTGCACTAAAACTCAAAAGGGTTTTCCAATTTTCACAAATTACAAATAAATTTAATTTTTATAAGTTTTGAAAACCATGCATATTAGCCTCATTTTCACCAAGTTTAAAGAATATGACATTTTGATTCAAAATTTTCAATTTTGAAAACATGAAAGCTTAGTCCCTCAAAGTTATTTTGACTTTACTAAAATGACGATTTTTAACTTACCACTTTACTTAAACACGTAATCATCATACACACAAGTACACATAATAAAGTATTCACAAATTACGATAATTTGCTTGTGATCCTTAGTTCTTAATGTCATTTTTCTTTGCTTGATGAGGTAATATATTTTGTTATTATCAAAATACAAGAAATTGAATGACATTAATGTCAACAAAGCAGACACTTATAATTTCTTTCACTATAACAGTAAAGTTTATAACATATTAAGCATCCAATCGTAGAATTTAATTATAGAATATTATCATTAGGTCAGAAATTATAGATAATACTAATCGACCATTAAAATATTATGTAATAATAAAATAATAATATTGTATTTTGATAACAACAAGAATTTGATAAAATCAAAACATGCAGACTTCAAATTTCTAATTGTTAAAAAAAAGTTTTAAAGTGATTAAGTGTCTATTAAATATATTAGGACAAACTCCATGATCGTGGATCTGCTCATTAAAAAATTACCATCAAAAGTCATTTGTAAGTACATTACTCATACAAGTGTTTTATCTCTTAAGGATATAAGATTTTAATGAAAATTTATATTTTGAATTGTAATTTTAACCCAAAATCATGAATACTTTATTTTTTACCTTAAATTGAAAACTAATTGTAAATTTTATCATAAATCTAAAATTTTTTTCCCTTATTTAAGAATTATTTATAAATTTAGCCCAAAATTATTGAAATCTTATTTTGAACTTAATTGTAAAATTGACAAAATTTTAGGTAAAAAACTGAAATATTGAAAATTTTTAGTCAGAAATTATAATATAAAAAATATTTAGACCTAAATTTTAAATTATTAAAAATTTGGGCCAAAATTATAAATATAAAAAAATTTTAAGCCAAACTATAAGTACCAATTATTTCAAAGAAATGTGAAAATATCAAAATATTTAGGGTCAAAACCATAATTTCTAAAACCTTATTTTGGACTAAATTGCAAAAATATTACGAATATTTTCCAAAATTATAAATAAATATATTTTCAAATTAATTTGCAACTAATACAAACTTTATAGCCAAAATCACAAATATCAAAATTTTGTTTGGACTTATTATAAATAAAATTTAAAATTTTTAAATAGTTCAAATCTATAAATACCTTATTTTCTAAATTAATTTGCAAATAAAATCAAATTTTAGGTCAAAAATATAAATAATTAAAACTTTAATTTGAATCAATTTGCAAATAGTTCTAAATTTAATCTCAAAATATAAATAATTTAAGATTTCATGTTTTTCTAATATGTCGCCGGCCAACCTACACCTATGGATTAAAAATTAAATTTGATTCCTAGGTTTTCATTCCACGCATTCATGCATTTTTTTTTTATACGCGAAAAATTCTAATTTATCGAACCCCAAATAGGTACGAAATAACTGTCACGTGAAAGGAGTAGGTACATCAAACTCTTATAAAGAATACACTCTTGATGATTCGGACACAAGATAGGTGCAAAGACAATTGTTACTTACATGCTGGAACCATCATCTACACCTATTGGGTGCTTGCGTACTCATAATTAAGTCAAAATAAACTTTAACAATCCAAATTCTTATTTCATATGATTAAACATAAATTCAATCATGTATATACATAAAATTTGATTAAATAATATATATGCATATATCCAAAGGCTTAAATCGAATAAAACAATATATTTACACCTCAAAATTTAAATAATACAAACATCTATCCCATAAAATTATTTTAAAATTTTTTTAATAATTCAATATAAAAATGATTTTAATATCTCTTAATTGAATTTTTTTAATTAATAAAAAATTCATTATATCCTGAAAAACACTCAATAAAAAAGTTAATAGTACTGCAATCCCTGAAATCTCACAGGAAAGAGTCTTGTTTCTTGTCTATCAAAATCAAGGCCTCTGTCATATTAGTCAACGTCAAATCCAGCCTATCCTTAACACATCTTTATCCTCATTCCATGCCTAAAAGTTTTTTATTTAGAGTTAGGGTTGATAAAGGATCAATTCGATCCGGTTTATTATAAGGATTAGTATTTATCGCAGATTAATCTTAAATAAATTAAATTGGATTGATCAATTTATTATACGGATTAGTATTTTATTAATTTTAATCCGATTTACGGATTAAAAATATATATATAATATATTTTTTATTTTTTATAGGTTAATAGACTGACTCGTAGGTTAAATAAATTGATCCGTTTAACTCGCGGGTTAAATAAATCAACCCAAATAAACTTATGAATTAAACAGACCAAGATTTTTAAAGCCTAACCCACTAAACGAATCGAATTAAATAGGTTAATCCATGAATCGTCAACCCGTTTAATAGCCCTATTTAGAGCTTTTTAGTAACACCCAATATCCAACGTTAATAAGATGGCGAGCTAAGAGATTTGGGTAATAGATTTACATCAGCTGGTCAAAGAGAATCGATTTATTATATATGTAGGACTCTTTCTCGAATAGTGGAAAACCTTTCAGGTGATTCTCAAAGCCAAAATGCGTTTGAGGTAGCGCAAACCGACAATAAATTATTGTAGGAGCAATCCATTACATTTTCCCTCCTCTAGATCCCACGGGTAACTACATTTTCCATCTTCCAGATCCCACGGGTCACTACCTTTGCCTCTTCCAAAAGATTTAAATTCACTATTAATCATAAAACCTTCTTTCCCAAATGATGGCTTTGTCACATAAGCATCTCCGAGAATAAATGATAAAAAATTGTCATATAACTATTATGACAAATGGAAAGCCGTTTAACTCTTCGATTAAGAAAAAGCTAGAACTATAGAGATTTGTATAAACTAATGCACCATGAATGCTTGCACATAATCAAGCCCTAGGAAATCATGAATGAGCAAGAACATGCTATGAAAGAAATATTTAAAGCACCCCATGACCAACAAGAATAGTAGATTTTATAGGAAATTCAAGAAATTAAAAGTCATGTTTTCCTCCATCCAACCTCTGATATCTGGCTGAGCCCGGTCTTTCCAGAAGCATAGAAGCAACAATGTTCTTTCCAAACAGTGAATATTTTTGCCTCCATTTGTAATTATGAATACTAGCTCAATCTCAAAAGAAATACATACAACCAGAGAGAGATGATGACAGCCGTATCTGGTAGGAAATAAAGCAGCAAAAGAATGACAACTCCTTCACAGATAGCAACAACATCTATATAACTTTTACAACTGAACAACCCCTTCACAGATAACAACAAAGTCTATATAACAGTTACAACTGAGAAGCTCTCCAATGAAAAACTTATCTTTGGAGAAGACTCATAACCAGAAGACCCAAATGCTCGTAGGATTTGCAATAGAAATCATGACAAAGCACACTAGGTCTACATAACGATTCCAACTCATTATTCAGTTGCTCTGAAATCAATTATTCCTACTAGTTAGGGTAATAAAATCACAAAAGATGATGACAGTCAACATTCTGTTTGATTTTTGCAGAAACACTAGTACTTGATCTTTCATTTCATTATCATCAACATTCAATACCATGATAGTTTCCAAGTTAGTGTGCATATGCATCCACCAATAGAAACTGGGCCAATACAAGCTCCTAATCCCATGGACATCAATATCACTATACAGAGAAGTGCCAATATTCTACACTTAACATTTTGCTAATTCTTTAGTTGCATTACAACTCCTAGAGCATAGAGAGCCCTATCCTGCCACCCGTCAACGAGGACCAACAGTGGGCTCTTCATTTCTGAGGGGCATACTGGTTTGGAACCACGAGACCTTTTCAAGATCCATTTCTTATGTCTCCATAACAGTATTATACTTACCCATCTGACAGAAGATTACTTTTGCTATATCATTCTATACTGGCAGCTATAAATCTAATGATGTGACTGTCAGTGTAGATGGATTCTTTATATTAGAAAACAATATTGGTTGTTATCCTTTTGCATGTTAATCTATGAGCCATTACTTTGTACTTTTTTTTGTTATTCTTCGGTTTGTTTATGTCTGGGGAAGTCAAACTCCTTCACAGCTTTCCCTAATAGCAGTTGTGTTGAAACCATTGTATCTTTGTGCGCATGTGTGTTTATGTGAGCATACAAAAGAGTGAGATTGGGATCATCACATGCATGCATGTACAACCCAAAATCACCTTGATTGTTATGATTAAGGAGCTTGTCTACAAAAATCATATCTTAAGATACAAGTTCCCAAAATTGTGTTATTTTGAATACATAAGAATTTTAGTAGGAAACAGATTCCTCAAGAGAACCAAAACCATGTCAACATAGACAACCAATCGTTACCCTGATTATCTGCATGCCCTATTCTACTCTTATACTTCTTACCCTTACATAGAAATACACAAGATCTTGGCCCAAAGTTGGTATGGCTGCAGGGAAGAAGTACTAAAGCTGAACATAATACCTGAATTCTAAGACCTAACGTCGATTGTTTTTTAATAAACCATACAAATGTTTTGAGTAGTTTTAAACTTATTTCATATTATCAGCTACCTGCTCAAACTTTCCTGAAAATAATTTGCAGGGTATGTTTGTGTGAGGGGATTTGACTATAAAACCAGGGCTCCCCGTCCTCTGATAGCTAGACTGCACTTCCCAGCAAGCAAGTTGACCAAAGCACCAGGTAAAACAGATGCAGAGGATAAATAGACACTAATGTATTCTATACAAAGTGGGACCAAAACAGAATTCCAATATAGCAGGACCATAATTGGAATGCCAATATTTCATTGTATTGAGAACAACACTAACAGCTAGTGACTCAACATTAAAACCTTGTTAAATTTTCTAACCCGAGGATGTTTGTATCGTATACATGATTAAAAGTTTCTAATTTCTGAATTTCATGCTCAAATTGAGCAATTCTTCTAATTTTAGGCAATAGATGCGATGTTTCATGTAGTCCTAGATGATTATTACTTTTTCATATAAAAAACAGAGAATATATTTAATTTGAGGCAACATATGTGATGTGTCATGTAGTACTGGATGGTTATTACTTTTTAACACATCAACACAGGAGAACATTTAGATAGACGACTCGTGAGCAAAGTAGTTTTAGCATCTACTTGGAAGTACTACAATATGATCATTACTTAATCTATGGACACATGCAAGAATATGCAAAAAATGATAAGGTTAAAGATTAGTGAGGACATAGCAGATAAAATTCTCACTGAATATTTGCGCTGTGAAAAGGATTACAGATCCTTCGGGTTCCATGACTTTTGATGAATCAGTCCTCAAAGTTTCAATTTGCCGAGGTAAAAGGCATTCACTCTAATTACTCAACCTATATTTACCAAGATGAGAAAACACTGATATGATCATATGGGTAAAGCTTTAAATTGAAATTGCATTGTTAAGAGAAAAAAATAAGCGTGATCTTCCAAGCAGTTTTAACATAAACATTCGTGTTCTGTTTCAATTCTTCCTAACAGACAATAAACATGAATGCAAAAGTTAATAAGCATATTGAAAGGCATATTCCAATTAAAAAACCAATTAAATAAGAAACATGTTTCTGTAAACCAAGATGCCCAAATATGTGCTAATAAATCTATATAATTAAAAAAAACATAGAGTCCATTTCGTACTGAAATATTGTGAAATTAATAAATGTTAAATGCTAATTAAAAAAAAAAAAAGGAAGGTGAATTCTACTAAAAAATTAACGTTATAAACATTATTTTTAAAATACAATAATTCCGTACAAAGCCATAATTAAAAAATCTAAATTGGACACAAAATTCATCAAAACAGAGAAAATATCAAAACGAATCTCCTCCTAATTCAAGATCATGTTCACACTTACCACATGAACAAGCCATATATTCAAGTTCTGCTAATGGTGAATGAAAACAGCCGATGTATATAATCATAAATCAAAGAACCGAACGAATAAAAATCCAGCTGCATTAATCAATAAAGTTCCCAAAACGAAAATAGAATCAACACATCAATGTAAATCCGAATATATTGATAGATTTACTCCAAAACTACAAATCTTCAGTTCCTAAAAAGAAACATGAAATCCAAGCAACAGAGATACAATTAAACATTGAATAGAACATCAATCAATGCCTTACAAAATCTCAGTGATGAAGAAACGCACCTTTGAAGTCAAATACAGGCCGTGAAATAAACAGTAGAAAAGAGAGATGAAAAAGAGAATCCGTTGGTGAAACAGAATATTGAAATTGAAATGAGGGTGGATAAAAAAAAAAGTGCGACAGAAGTTTCAAGCCCTTTGCCGCCATTTTTTTCGCGTTGTTTGCCTCTAAAATTTGTATTTAGAGAGCCTTCGTGTTTGAAAAGACGGGCGGTATGTGGTGAGTGCTGGGACTCAATAGATTTGGTGGAGAAGCTGACGTGCTGAGTTAATAATTTATAATTTTAAAAACATAAAAAATTTATAAATAATATTTTTTAATTTATATTTTAAAAATAATAATTTTAATGGATAAGTTTTATAAATTTTTTAATATTTAAAATTAAAATAAAAAATATTATAAATTATATATTTAAAACATTACTTAATCAATCTTTCTAATTTACTTTTTTTTTTATTTTGACACTTTCTAAGATATAAATTTTAGTAGATAAGTTTTATTTAATCTCTCTTAACACCCCCACTCCCACTCCTCAATTAACAAAATATTCATTTTCTTTATTTTTTTTAATCAAGATTAATATTATAATTTGATAAAATTTATAAATAAAAAATAATAAAGAGGACCTACTTTTTTGTTTTTTCTCTCGTAGGCTTCCTCTTTAGTCTCTAATCTCTAATTCCTTTTACTTTTAATTCTTCTCTCATATCCCTCCGATCAATTTTTTCTATAAATCTTCGTAGTTTGACTTTCTCATTACTCTAATAACTTCAATTTTGTAATTTAAATAAAGATTTAAGAGTAAAAAAATTATTAATTATAAATAAAATTTAGGACTTTTTTCAATTAAAGCTAATTAAAGTTCTCCGAAGTCTTTAATTATTAATTGATAAGATTTTTCACCCCATTTATGTTTTTGTTTTACTTATTGATAAATTTAGAATTCTAAAGTTATTATTCATCCGTTAATTTTTTATTTAATTACATTCAAGTTAATATGTCTATTCAACTTAAACCAATGAAACATGCATTAAGATCAACCTATTAATGTTACCCAATTG
>JAVXUL010004958.1:0-12704 GCA_035590515.1 Trichilia minutiflora | reverse complement strand
CTAAGTTTAAGAAAACACAGAAGTCCCTAGAGGAAAAGACAAAGGAATTAGAGAGGGTGCCGGCTCAGTTAAAGGCCCGATATGATGAAGGTGTAAACGAAGGGATGGACCTGACTAGCCGGTTCTTCCTCTAGGAATACCCTAGCCTAAACCTACGGTGGCTATTTGACCAGTTAGGCCGGGATAACCCAGGGACTTCTGGGACTCAAGGTGCTGATGAGCCTTCTGAGACCTCAGACAAGGAAATCGATTTGACTTTCAACAGGGGCTGCTGGCTGGAAGGAATCCACTCACGCTATTATCCCTACCCAAAAGAGACGGGAAGATGAAAGGAACGCCTTGGGGCAAGCACGGGCCAGGGGACCAAACGAGACAGACTGGTTCCCTTCTACTATTATCGAGACAGATATACAGACCTACCGGTAACTCTATGATATTCCTGGTAAAGTAAGGCTCAGAGTGGCCAGGGTGGAAGAAATCCCAAACGACCTGGGGTTAGATGAAGTGGCCTTCAATGAGAAGCACCTGCTGCTAGGAGTCAGGTTTTCCCTCCAACGCTACTCTGTCAGGATGTTCAAGGCCTTCGGAATCTCCCCCTACCAACTGACTCTAAACAACTGGAGGGTTCTGGGGAGCCTATTCGTGCTGAAGGCTGATTTTAGATCTCCTGCCCCTACCCCGGATGAGGTGTTGTATTTTTACGCCCCAAGAAAAACACCAGCCAATACCCGGGGTGGTATTATCTACAGATCCGCCTTGGATACCAGTCGAAGATCAAAGGGACTCCCTCACGCAACAAAGACTAGAAGGATCGCTGGTTTATAGTCAGCGAAGATTGCGTCGAGTCTCCCTAGGGCACCATCCCCACTTCCTTCTAGAAACCAGGTATAACAAGTTATATTTAAGAAATTTCATCTAACTGACCTCTTCTTGCGCAAATATGGGACGGGAGTAATCGGGAATTCTGATGAGTATAGCTAGTAGTATAGAATCCCTGGCCCTGATAGACGTCAAAGGTCTCTTGAGCCCAGATACCCAGGTGAGATTTGGGATGGTATCCAAGGCCGCGATCAGAAGTGAGCTGACGAAAGAAAGGGCTCACTTGAATAAGGGTAAAATATCCAAAATTACCTCCAAATCAAGACTTAGATTAATCTTTTCTCTGACTAACATTCTTTATGTTTATGCATCAACTGGAACGGGAGGAACCGTAGCTGATAGAAGGCAGAGAACAGTCGATATCCTGAACAGGCTGCTCTCAAAAAGGGGATCAAAGGTCATCAAACTAATTGACCCTCAACACAAGATCCCAGGAGAAAAGGACCAGGGGGCTACCAAAGGGGATCAGGGGAAGACCCTTAAGAAAAAAGGTAAGAAGACAGGGCGCCCTAAGGAGAAAGGGATCTCCTTCAAAGAGCCACCCAAGGATGAAACAAGGAAGCCCCCTCCCAAGGACAACTTGGCCCAAGCAAAGGATAAGGGAAAGAGGCCCCTGGACGAGAGCCTACCTAAGCGAGGAAGAAGTTGAAAGTGACCACCCCGCCTCGCCTATTCGATTGCCAGTTGGGGAGGGTCCCGATCCAGGAGGAAGGCGTAACAGCCACCCAGGGCTCGGGACAAAAAGCAGTAGTTCTCATAGGTCAGAACCAATAACAACAGCCTATCCCCCAAAAATTTATGGGTGATAAGGGCTCAGGCTCAGGGACCAATGGGGGCTAAGATCAAAGCAAGAAAACCTGCCCTTTTTTGAGATCGAAGACCCTTTCCAGGCTACCAGGGAAAATACCAAGAACCTAGACGGGATTTTCTTGGAGGATCTCCCAAAAGAGAAAAGGGATAATTTTGGATACCTCCTCCTCCTGGCCAATTTGGCTCGAGAGGTGATCTCCCCGAAGAGGGGAGGGGATATGACCAACGCATCCTTGGAGGAAGCCTGAATTAGCTTAGCGTGTTCTCTCATCGGGTAAGTTCCTCTTTGAGGTCGATTTTGGCAAAGACTTAGACAATTCTCTTCTTATGCTTGAAAAATGCTAACCCTTCTTTTCCATTCCTTTGTGGCAGGGCACATATATGTTAGATCTCTTTATTGATGATTATTGGCAAGCTCTGGCCATCAGGAAGCAAGCTTTTGACACGATCAAAAAGTTTGAAAAGAAGGCCCAAGAGCTGATAGCCATCACCCAGGAGAGCGTTGATAAAGAGAGGAAAAGTTGTCAACGCGGATCTCTTCCTTGGAAGGGGAAAAATCCCAACTGCTCTGAGAGAAATCTCAGTGGCTTGAGAAGGAGAAGACCTACCAGGAGAAGTTGTCGACTATGGAGGTTCGAGTTCAAAACCTAGAGGCTGATAATGCCAAATTTGCTCAGGCCGAAGGACTATTACTGTTCAGTATGACAAATTGCGAGAGCAGTACCATACGCTGTCAAACAATTATTCCTTGGCCATAGAGGAGCTTATGAAGCAGCCATAGAGGAGCTTGTGAAGCATGAAGGCAGGATAAACTTTTTGACAGAAGAACTCCGGACCTTGGAAGCTAAGTTTAAGAAAACACAGAAGTCCCTAGAGGAAAAGACAAAGGAATTAGAGAGGGTGCCGGCTCAGTTAAAGGCCTGATATGATAAAGGTGTAAATGAAGGGATGGACCTGACTAGCCGGCTCTTCCTCCAGGAATACCCTAGCCTGAACCTACGTTGGCTATTTGACCAGTTAGGCCGGGATATCCCAGGGACTTCTGGGACTCAAGGTGCTGATGAGCCTTCTGAGACCTCAGACAAGGAAATCGATTTTACTGTCGATGAAAATGAGCCCAGGAATGAAGAGTAGTCTCACATCTTGACTGGGGAGGCAATAACTAGGGCCACTAAAACACAACCTCCCTAAGAAAATGCATCCTCCTCCCGGGTAGAAATCACTGAAGAGTCCTCGGAGAAGCCGATCGAAGAAGATGTCCCCACCCCCAAAAAAATATATGGAGATATCTCTGACACACCCCAAGTCAAAGACCAGGTGGTTGAACTGTCTAAGTGAAGAAGAGGGACTCTCCAATATAGTTGTTTTAGGACTTAGAAATTTTTTTGTAGATTTTTTAAAACCCTGACCCTATTGTAATTCTTTTCGTATACATAACGAACATATGTGCTATCCTTTCTTTTATCAATAGAAAGATATATTTGTTCTCTATGCCTTTCATTACAAGTTTTCTTTTCTTCCAACTACTTCATTCATTTTAAAATGAATTATTACTTTAGACTTGGAAACAAACCAATTGAATGAATTCACTAACCTTGTTACAAGAATGGTTATAAATCTCTCGGGGCCAAGTATCCCCTAAAAAAAATGGGGGTCTTCATGCTAGACTTCATTCGAGGCTTTGGGAGCAGTCTGAGTAGGGTCGGGGGCCTTCGAAGATCTTCAAGACTCTGAGCCAAATTCAACCAAGGTTTATTATGCCTCACTCGACCAGGTCTCATTCACTAGAGATGTCTGATATGGTCAAGGACTTATAGTACCTGGGACGAATCATGATTCAGTAAATTGTTAAGTGTTAAGGGATTTTAGGGCTTACAGCCAACCTTAACCTTAAAAAACCTGACCCGGCCAGAGTTTACCATGCCTTAACACGAATAAGGTCTTAGATACGTAAGATGCCTGATTTGATTCAAAGGCTTACGATACCTGGGGTAGATAGGATTTTAATAGACCTAACCTAGCCATGGTTTACCACGCCTTAAAATAAACCAGGTCTTAGACGCGTAGGATGCTTAATCTAGTTTAAAGGCTTATGGTACCTAGGACGGATAGAATTTCTGAAAATGACTAAGTGTTAAGGAATTTTAGGGCTCATAGCCAACCTTAACCTTAGAAGACCTAACCCGAACAGGGTTTATCACATCTTAGTGCGAACCAGGCCTTAGACACAAAAGACGCCTGATCCGGGCCTAAGGGTTTATGCATCTGGGATAGATAGGATTTTCATGGACCTAGCCCAACCAAGGTTTACCACGCTTTAACACGAACCAGGTCTTAGACGTGTAAGACGCCTGATCTGGGCCTAAGGGCTTATGGCACCTAAGACGGATAGGATTTCTAAAAATGGCTAAGTATTAAAGGATATTAGGGCTTATAACCAACCTTAACTTTAAAGGACCTGACCTAGCTAGGGTTTACCTCTTCTTAGTGTGAACCAAGTTTTAGACGCAAAGGATGTCTAATCCGGGTCTGAAGGCTTACGGCACCTGAGATGGATAGGATTTCTGAAAATGGCTAAGTGTTAAGAGATTTTAGGATTTACAGCCAACCTTAATCTTAGAAAGACCTGACCAGACCAAGGTTTACCACGCCTTAACACGATTTAGGTCTTAAACATGTAGGATGTCTGATCCGGTTTAAGGGCTTACGACACTTGAAATTGATAGGATTTCTAAAAATGACTAAGTATTAAGGAATTTTAGGGCTTATAGCCAATCTTAACCTTAAATTTAAAAGAAAGAAACTTAAGAAGATGCTAAAGGGAAATATTCAAAACACTTTATTTTTATTCATAGAAAATCAAATGATACAAGGAGTGTCGTGAGTTTACAAATCAACCAACCTAAGGAGGAACTCTCTCAGAGGTAATATTTCTTTAACATCTTCTCATTTCAGGTTTTATCGAGGATACTGCCATCAGGTCAGGCCAGCTTGTATGTTCCTGGCTGACTGCTCTAACTACTTGATATAGTCCTTTTCGGTTAGTGCCCAAGAATCCTTCTGATGCTACTCGGGTATTGAGGATAATCCTTCTAAGGACAAGGTCACCTTCTCTAAAGGAGAGGGGTCGAACATTTCGATTGTAGGACCTAGATATTTTTTGTTGGTGGGCAACTATCTCTTGCGTCCTCTTGCAAGTCAAGTCCAAGACGCATGACTTGTTGATTTTCTTCTTCATTGAAGTAAGAAGTGGAGAAAGTTGGGATATCCATTTCGACTAGAATCACTACTTCAAATCCGTAAGTTAAAAAGTAAAGGGTCTCCCCTATGACTACTTTTGTAGTGGTTCGGTAGGCCCACAAAACCTCGGGGAGGTCCTCTGCCTAGGCTCCCTTTCTTTCATCCAACTTCTTTTTTAGCAGCTTTTTGATGGTCTTATTAACTGCCTCAACTTGACTATTGGCCTTTGGATGAGCTGGGGATGCTAGCCTTATATCAATGTTTCAATCGCGGTAAAATTCCTTCAATCCTTTGTTATCAAATTGCTTCCCATTATCTACAATCAATACGTTGGGGATGCCATGTCGATAGAGGATATTCTTTCGGATGAAAGCAATGGTGTTTTTCTCAGTGATTTTGGACAAAGGTTCCATGTTTACCCACTTAGTGAAGTAGTCGATGGCTACAATAGCATACTTTGCTTGAGCTCTTGCAGTTGAGAAGGGTCCTATCAGATCCAATCCCCATTATGCAAACGGCCAAGGACTCAATAAGGTGGTTAGGTTTTCGGGAGGTTACTGAGGGATGTCAGCATGTACCTGATAGACATAACACCGTTGCACGAGTTTGTGGGCATCCTCATTCATGGTTGGCCGTAATATCCTTACCTAAGCACTCGATGTACCAGGCTCCGGCTACCACTATAATTTTCACAAGTTCCTTGGTGCATCTCGTCCATCACTCTCTCTGCTTCTTGTGGTCCCAAGCACCTTAAGTAAGGGGTACTGACTCCCCTTTTGTACAAGATGCCTTCTATTGTAGTGAACCTGACAGTCTTCCTTCGAACTCTGAGAGCTTTGTTCTTGTTAGGCAGCAGAACGCCTTCATTGATGTACGTCAGAATCAGGCCCATCTATGCCGTGGATTCCTCCTGAGTCGATAAGATGTTGTTGCTCTCAGGTGAAGAAGTGCTCTTTCGTCCCAGGGTTTCTACAGGAATTGTCCTGGGGATGTTCTACAGGAATTGACAAGGCATCAGCTAGGAGGTTCTTAGATCGGGGAATCTTTCGCATCTCCACACTCTCAAACTTGCTAATTAGGTGTCTTGCCTCCGAAAGGTAAGCCTTTATGCTTTCCTCCGGGGCTTGATAAGCTCAATTCAAGTGATTCACCAAAAGTTATGAATCACTATTGATAGTGAGTGTGTGAACCCCAATTTCTTGCGCTATTCTTAATCCTGACAATAAAGCCTTATACTCTGCCTCATTGTTAGTTGCAAGAAAAAGAATCTCAAAGCGTACCTAATCTGAAAGGCTAGCCCGATTTGCATCTCCTGAAAGGCAGGCCCGGTTCTTGAGGCGGAGAGTACCTGAAAGCTCCAACTATTAGATACCTAGACTGAGGCACGTTGTTGATGACTGAGAGAAAAAAAACCTTGAAGAAGAAGTCTTTGTCGACTTGGGGCCAGAAACAATAAAGCTTCTGAGACGACGTAATACCTAAGACAAAGGATGCCTGAAGCGGTGAAATTCCTGAGATATAGGCTTCCTAGAATGATCACCTGATCACCTTCCACATACTCTACTGACAGGTATCTACGCATTGATTTATCATTGATGATGTGCATTTTCTCTCTAAACATAAGTATTAGTATTTAAATAAATAATCATAGCTAAATATTATATTATATTTATATTTATATTTTTTAATATAAATAATAATTATATTATATTCATATAGAATAAATATTAATTATATTATATTTATATCAAGTTAAATAAGATATATTTATCCAAATTATCTATCCAATGATCACGGGGACGAAAAGGCTAACCTAACTATTAGACAAATTATTGCGTTCAAGAAGGCAGGAAACAAACTTTTACACTTGTTCGTGAAAGAAAACACAATTACAAGTCATTAACATGTTATATAGTAACTGATGGTCATAATTATATTGTTATTATGTTATTTACTCTTTTTTAAATTCATAAATTATTTTATTATTGTGAAAATAAAAAATATATAATGATAATAATAATATAATTTTATTATATTAATTTATATATTTAGTATTCCTTTTTATTTTAATATTTTGTTAGTTAGTCATCAACATTGTCACTGTATTTTTTATTATTATTTGAATTGTTTTTCATCATATTGTGAAATCACAATAGTTAAGGCTGTGTATTTAGTACAAGATTTGAGGGATTTGGATTAAGTGTATTTAGTACAAGCTGAGGGTATTTAAGATTAAGGATTAAAGGTGTAATCTAATCCAATTCATATAATTTAATTCGCGTTTTGTGAATTTGGTGGATTGGAGAATCCGATTGTGAATTTACACTGTCAACCAGCAAATAACTCCATTAATCTGAAAAAAAATAATTTTATTTAAAAAAATTATTTCATATAATATAATTATATAATAATTTTTTTAATTATAAGAAAATTAAAATTAAGGTTGATTTATCATTTAAATAATATATAAAATAATTAATTTTATTTTTATATAAATTAATTACATAAATTTAATTATTAAAAAATAATATTAAAATAATATATATAATATAATAATTAATAAAAAACCCTATTGAGGTGGCATAGTGATCTAGGACTTGGACGACGGTTTGAGCTTTGCGTTGCGATATTGGGTTCGAACCGTTATGATTTTATTTTGATTAAAGCGTTACAAAATGGGACAAAAATTTTATCCCGTATTTAATACTGTTGATGATAATTCTTGTACACGCGTCCTATAATTAAGATTAGGTGTCGTATAATATGTGATTACGTGCCTCTCGAGATAAGTATCTGATCCTGTGTCTAACTGGACAATATAATGATGACTAAATGCCTTATACAAAAAAATAATAATAATTAATAAAATAATAAAAATTTGGAAAATATCAAAAACATCATTGACAAATAGAATAGTTAAAATTGAAAAACAAAAAAGTTTACGATAGGGTTTGGGTTTTATTTTTTTTCATATATCATTTTTTTAAATAGCATATATCATATTCAACAATAATGTATTAAATATGATTTTATATTATTGTATTATAGCTTTAAAATCATTTAACAAATATTTTATGCACTGATTATTGATTAATTCTAAAATTAACAAAAACAACTTTATAAAATTTTATTTAATTTTGTAATGTATTATTTTTTAATTAGTGAGGATAATATATACCGTATACTTATATTTATTATTTGTTCAAATTTAATTAGTTTTTGATAATGTTGATAATGAATTGAAGACCCAGAAGTTTTTGGGAAAGTTGCGAAAATACCTATATTTTTTACCCAATTTTTTAAAATAACCATGTCAGAAAAATGTTAACTAAAATGTTTAAAAATGAATTTTTTAGACGATTTTACCCATATTTAAAAGTTAGTGTTTTTTGTTATGTTCGAAAATACACTTTCAAACAAAGTATATTTATGTTCGGAGTATTTTTTTGTCATATTCAAAAATGTCGTGTTCGAAAGTGCACTTTCAAACATGGGTAAAATCGTCCCCAAATTTTTGGATATTTTCATTAATATTTTTTTAATATAATTATTTTGAAAAATTAATTTAAAAAATAAGATATTTTCATATATTTCCAAAAAAAACAAAAAGGGAAATGTAATCATCCTGCGAATCCAAATTTAAGGTGGAGAAACTGTTCTCTTCGTTTTTATTGTTTTGTTTCCAAGGCTCCAATAAAAGTCAAAATCATTTTATACATTCTATTGCTAAAAGCATTTTTAAACTTGGTGCTTCATTAAAAAAATGACAGCACCTCCAGGCCGTGATAGGATACTAGAACTGCGACAGCAGGTTATGATCTAGGCAGTTGCCAATTTTCTATCAACTTCAACATCAGGCCGTAGATAAGCTGCAAGGGCTGGGATATATCAAAAAATAATTTTCATTCAAAAACCAGAAAGAGACAAGTTTTTCTTCAATATTACTTCAAATTTCAGAACAAAATTGAGTATAATGAACAATGTCAAGAAACAGGGGCACACCTCCTCTATAAAGGACCCTAACACAAATCAAAAATTTGCAGACAATAAGTTAAGCTATAACATGAAAATGGAATCGGTTGTGTTTCCATATGTAAAAGGCTCCCAAAAATAATATTGCACTAAAGTAAGTCTCCCCTAATTATTTTGACCTGTATTGAACAAACAAAATGTTGTCTTAGGATCGATCCCATAATCCAAATCATCACCAAAACCATCCACATTGTGAGGGAACTTGTCGCTGAAATGAAAGATTATTTACGATGTTGAACATAAGATCTGATCACTCACGTTGATGAAGAGCACAGAACAATCAACTGAGAATCCTCTGCACTGCAGCATGAAAGTAAAGGTGTGTTGTGTAGGAGTCCTTTTACAATAAAAATGTTATCAAATCAAAAACTCATTTTGCACCTAAACTAAAACATAGAGACAACAATTCAATCAAAATAAATCCCAAAGAATACATTTATTCATAAAAGAAAAAGCTAATTATTTGCATGCTCAGGGTGTCTTCAAAACTTTAAGGTAATGGCATAAAACAAATTGATATACCATACAAACTATTGACTTTATCAAAAGTAATGTCAGTGTAAGCAGCCATTAGGGACACCACATGGTACCAATATGTTACACAATATAGGTGAGTGTATGCAATAAACCCTCAATTTCACCAGATAAGTTGTACATAGTAACCATTCTAGAATGTATATTAATATAACTAGTCTAATATACAGAATATTCTAATTAAAAACATATATATTATTTAATATGTACAACGTGTTAACAACATTTTGACGCAGCATTCAGCATCACCTTAATGATAAAAATAACATTAAAAGTTATACCTGTATATTACGGGTTTTGCATTACTTGTCGGTGAATCTGCAGAATCCAATCAACATAACCATTGGAGCCACCAATCTGGTCCTCAACAAGGTTTGCAAGAAGAAGGAACCCTTCTCTGGGCTGTTCGCCTTGTCTTACAAGATGACAGAGCTGATAATATGACGGATCGCTCTCTCTCAGTTTCTTGAAGATCGCCAATAGCTTCCTTGACATCACATTATCATGGTCCCTGAGGGTAACCTGATTCTCATAATCAAAAGCAGCAGCAATAAGGGGTGAGTTCAATCACAACCACAACACAAAGCAGCTGCAAGGAACAGGAAAAAGCTATCTTTATAACAGCACAAGCCCAACAACCAAGAAAATAGTATCTGTTTCGGACACATGGCCCGTCACGGGTTTGCTCTTCAAATTTCCAACCCAAAACTCATCTTCTTAGCCCCAAAGCTTATAAGCTAGCATAGACTAACTCTCACTACCGATATGCGATGTGACAATCTCCTCACCCTTGGGACCATGCGGCCTTGTGAGAGGAAAGAATAGTAGCATTTATCAGAAATTAGAAAGCACATCAGGTCAAACTGACTCTGATATTATATGCAATGCCCTGGGCCAAACAACCAAGAAAATATTGTCCGCTTTAGGCACACAACCCATCCCTGTTTTGCTCTTAAACTTTGCAACCCAAAAAATGTCTACTCAATTATGAGAGCCCAAAGCTTATAACCTACATCATACTCATTCAATGCTAGATATGAGGAATGTGATTATAATGGAGACAAATGTTGATAAACACAGAACCTTCAACGTGATTTTTTGGAAAAAGAAAAAAGAAAATGCATCACAATATCAAATTTAAAGGTCCCACTTATTTTTAAAATTTGAAAAAGGTCTAGTTTCCACCTTTCTGCAACTTTGATATCATCACGTCTTTAATTTCACAAATACCGGTAACCTATGTAACAACCAATTTTTAGTTATTTTTCATGTTAAAACTAAAAAGTCAGCTTTCTCCAATGGCAAGATACTCCATAACAAGCCCATCAACGCTGAGGCCAATATCCTTGTCAGTATCCCTTCTACATAGAAGATTTCTTAAATCTAGACAATCAACTTTAAGTATATAATGCTCAGAAATTCTAAGCAACATTCTCAGTACAGATACCAAAAATAACACAGCATACCTTAGATAACTCTGATGCAAAGTCGGGTCCAAGTAAATTCATAGCTATATCAGGAGAAAGCATTCTACCAAACCACATAACAAAACAGAAACCATCATCAAATATATAAAGACCACTAAACTCTAAGCTATCAGCAACTAGTGGTAATCTCTTCACGGTGGTATGAACCTCATCAACTTGAGCAGATGGCTGCATTTATCAAATACAGACAAACTGTTAAGAGTTTTGTAAAACATACCTAAAGCAGGAAAATAAAGGGTGCTGGCCACAGGAGTTTTGTAAAAAGCTCAAATGTGCAAAGATCTTTCACCTTCAAGAGATGTTCATCAACTCGAATCAAGCTAGGGTATAAAAGCTTCAATAATTTTTTAACAGGCAATGCCATCATCGTGTAACCTGCTGCACAGCGTTCATCAAGCCGCACATCAGCATACCCTCCTCGGAGTGGGGTTGATTTACAAAGTGCTAAACCATACAATGGCAAGAACTTCAGAGACTCCGGATATATCATCCTGGCTCCCAAGCGATTCTGCACAGCATAGAGATTTCGATATTCCTTGAGAGCTTTGACGATCCTTAGGTGCACAGAGTTTCGTGCATCTTCCAGCTTATGTGACAATGTTTTCTCAATTGCTGTAGAATGTTTAATTTTATCAACAGAAATGAAAAACCATAATCTCAAAGCAAAATTGATTAAACATTAAAGTACCATCATATGGGTATAGATCAACCATACCTAACCTACTAAACAAAGAAACAATAGCACCAGTGTCAGCCTGGCGGTACATCTCACTAAGATCTGCAACAACCGGAGCAGCTAAGGTATGTACCAGGATACGCCTCTCTCCACAAGAGGCAGTGTATCTTTTCATTGTTAAAGAACATCACTCACTTGCACCATTTTTCACACCAACAAAATAACCTTGCCAATATTGACAAACAAGATAATACAAACATCAAAACTGACATCATTCAGTAGAAGAAGTGAAAGCAGGAAAATAATGGGCAGTGGCCACATGAAAGAATAAATATCTAATAGAAAATAGAAGAAAAGAACAGTGGAACACATGCCTAGCACCAAAGTTAGATAAAAGCAATATGCTGAATGCCCAGAACAGGTAACATAAATGTCTTAGTTGACTGATAATTCAAATGGAAGTAGCCTGAGTTTTATTTCACCTCCCCAGACACAGCCCTAGTACAACAATTTTAGGAAAAGGCTGTATAAAACAATATATTGCCAGGAAGGGGAACCAGTAAGGGCTTCTGCAATCTTCACCATGGGACATACTCTCTGCTTTTCCTCACAAACACAATTATGCGAGCAAACAACACAGACTCTAACCAAGTAGATTTTCATGTGAAACATTCGATCAATTTGGGGCTTTAAAAAGCATGCAGTCAAATGCCAACGGGCAAGGCAAAGAAAACAAAGTAGATTTGCACTTAGCAAATAATAATTGTTAAACATGCACAGTAGCATTATATGCATTTCTTTGTAGCTCAGATGCTGAATGCATATCAACCATTTCAACTTAAAGGATACAGCAGAGCCACTTGGAAATATACAGTCTGAGTTGTCAGCAACGTATCTTCCAGAGATAGCTGCATCGCATATGCTTTGTCACAATCTACAGCTGGAAGTGCCAATAAATCGGTGGACCTTAGCATAAAGTTTCCATGATAAGATGTAAAGCGAATCCCTAGAGGCACCAAAGAAAAAAAATCAGCTCTATCTGGATA
>JAVXUL010004947.1:0-12704 GCA_035590515.1 Trichilia minutiflora | reverse complement strand
CTAAATAAGCTAAATAAGGCATAATCATGTGACTTTTAATGAAGTCACATGCCACTAATTAAAATAAAAATAGCCCATTAAAGTTTAAATCCAAATACATGAAATCAAGACATAAGCCCCAAATTATAATTAAGCACATGACCACGAGTTTTATTCAAAAAATCTTCAAAAACATGGGCTTTGTCTTACATAGCCTAATGGCTATATTTTGTGATCGTCTCCACATGTCGAAAGTAAGGTAATAAGTTTTGGGCCTTCATTTTCATGCATTTTTTCATGCTTGATCCATGCCTCTTCTTTAATATCCTTTGGCACCAAGCTTTGAACATATACTTGTAGAGTTGCCTTAAGCTTATTTTCCCTTGATCTTGTGATTTGCCCAAGTGGCATCACTAGCTTCTCATCTTCCTTGCATGTGAGATCACCTCCATTGCCTTGGTTCGCATCACTTCCCATCCAATTTTCTTAAAAATTAGCAAACAGGGTCATTTATAGTCAGATTCTTAAGACTATATGCTCATTCAAAAATAAATCCTATAATTTGAGAAGTTGTCTTTATATAGATCCATAAGAATACATCTCAAGAGTCAATAGAATATCATCTAAAGAGTCCTTACTAAGCCCATCCTTAATGAATCTAATCTTATCTTCTTGATTCATAGAAATAAAACCCAAAGAATGACATCACATGTCATAAATCCATAGTCTACATTTGTAATAAATTCATAATCTTTTTGCTCTATGCTTTTTAGCATAAGAACTTTTTCCTACATAAGAAACAAAAGACTCAGACATACCATTATCTATGAATACCCTTAATCTTACCATCCTACTTTTGTAAATTTTTATCAAACTATTTATAGAAAGAGAAGAAAAACGTTTTCATAATTTTAAAAGAATTTCATCCATTTTTGAAAAAGAAGAAGAAAGCAAAGAAATTTTTTTATTTATAACTTAGCTATTTGGAGAGAACTAAAAACATACTTGAAATATCTCCAAGTATCGTTATCCATCACTTACCCAAAAAAAATAACAAAAACAAAACAAAAATGAAGTCTACAAACTATCCTACAAATACAACACAAAATTATTAGAAAAAAATTGAAAACTAATCTTTAGAACAGTTTTTCTTGTAACAAGGATAAAAAAAGGGACAATTTCTTTCTAGGAGACTTTATTTTCTAAAAATGGTTTGAGTCTTTGTCTATTTACTTTAAACACATTACCATTTCTAGGATTCTCAATATCAATAGTTTTAAAAGGGTACACGTGTTTTAGAATGAATGGACTGCTCCATTGTGCAATGAGAAGTTAATAATAACTAGAATAATCATTAAAAAAATAGTAGTAAAAATGACCTACCACACTTCTTAAAATTCGATTAAAATATGATAAAGAAAAAAGATTTTTTCTAATGACAACATTTAATTTCTTAGAGACTCGTGTTAAAAATGGCTTACGTTTTTTATTTTTGACCATTGTGATTTTAGACTTCTTAGGTACTACTTGCGTTAGGTTTATCCACTTACTATCAGAAATATGGTAGATAATTCCTTCTTTTTTACACGTGAGAGTAGAAGAAATAATAATTGGAAGAATGTATTCGTTTTTAAAGTAAGTATACTTTAATTCTTGAGGTAGAGTTTTTAACTCCTGCTTGAGTATTTCATCTTGTTTGTTGGTATTCAATTATCCTAAATCTTCGAAACACGACTTCCATCCTTTACTTTCCATAGCTTGTGCACAATCAAGAAATGAACACATGTTAGAAATCTCATACTTTAATTGCATACTTGATTCAAATAAATTAACCAAACAAGTTTCTAAAGGATCAGAAAAATTCTCTTCTTGAATTTTATCCTCCATAATGTTTTCAATAATACTAATTTCCTCATTCTTATCAATTTCATCACGTGGTTGCTTACACATACTAAAAACATTGAGCTCCAATGTCATATTGCCAAATGATAATTTCATGATTCTATTTCTATAATTAATCAAAGCATTAGAAGTTGTTAAACATGAATATCCTTAAATAACTAGAATTATATTACCTATTTTCACATGTTGTGTATTCAAAATAATAAAATCTACTGGATAAATGAATTTATCAATTTAAACTAACATATCTTTTATAATTCATTTTAGTACTTTTACTGATCGATCGATAAGTAAAAGAGTCACAGATGTTGGTTTTAACTCACTTAAGTTAAGCTGTTGATAAACTAAATATGAAAACAAGTTTACATTAGTGCCAAGATCAAGTAAAGCTTGTTCAATTTTATAATCTCCAACAATGTATGAGATTGTTGGATAGCCTGAATCTTTGTACTTTACTGCATTATTATTCTAAAGAATTATAATTACTTGTTCGGCTAGAAAAGTTTTCTTTTTTCACATTCAATTTTTTTTCACTATATACAAGTCTTTCAAAAATTTGGCATAAGAAGGTACCTGTTTAATCACATCTAATAAAGGAATGTTAACCTTTATTTATTTAAAAATCTTATAAAATTTTGAATTGTGGTTTGGTTTCTTTGGAGAGATTAATGTACTAGGAAATGGTGGCACAGGTGTTGGTTTAATTTGATCTACAATAAGTGTAAGTTTATCAACCCTTTTCTTACTCGTAGAGATTGATTCCTATTTTTTCTCATACATATCAAGAATCGGTTTTTAACAATCTTATCACTACAAAGAGTAATAATCGATTTAACTTGGTTCATATATTGGTCAACTTTTAAATTTGATTAGCTTTTTCGATTAATCTATGGTGAGATAGAAACTTACATTTCTCATAAATGCTAAGTGCTGATGTAAATTTTACAAAAATATTTTCAAACCAGCTAATGATTAAGGTCTTTGATTATTGAATGACTTTTGCTTTTCAATGAATGCATGCATGGTTTATTCAAGGGTTTTTAACTTTAACTAATTATATGGAGGAGGATTAGAAAGCCTTTGTGGTTGAGATACATGGGCATTGTGATCATTTCTCCAATTAAAATTTGGATGATTTCGCCAATTTAGATTATAAATGTTGGAGTATGGAGATATATAAGGCTTTCAAGCATAATCTATGACATTCATTTGTTCATGCATGGCTTATTTGAATACTAAAAGGTTTTAGTATTTATTTATTAAGCGTTCAATATTACCACAAAAATTATAAACATCTTTATTTTTAATGAATTGACATCTTTTTCTTTTCTAAGTTCCATGATTTTAAACTTTCTTATCAAACTAGTAACCCTAGCATTTAGATCATCTTCTTGACTTAAATTATGAATTTTATTAAATTATGTGAAGAACTAGTGGTGTGCCAAGATTTATTTTCAACCAAGTGATTTGAAGGCCCAGTGAATATTACCCAAGATTGGGGTGAATTGGTGATATGGCAAATTAAAAATCAAAGAGATTAAAATTTTTAATAAAGTGTGAATTACGTAGAAAACGAATGCAAAAAGTATTTTTATAGGAAATGTTGGTGTAGAGAGAGAAACATTAAAATACAGACACAATAAGTTTTTATAGTGGTTTGGCAACCAACCTACATCCACTCTTCTCAATTTAGTCTCTTGAATCCGAGGTATCACTAAATTTTTGATTAACTATAGGACAAAAGAACCCAATACAAACTCCTTCTTAACAGTGAAGGTTAACCATAAGAATCATTTCCTTTCATAGGAGAAGTTGACCCAATACAAACTTCTTATAGGGTGAAGTTAAACCTAACAAATATTAATTAATACTTAAAGAAAAAATTAAATGAGTTCTCTCACAGAATAGATTTGTAATATAGAATATATTTTCTCTTTCTAGAATATTTTTTTTTATAGAGAATAAGCTCAGATGAGAATAAAAGATATTCTTATTTTCACTTGATATTCTTCCTAATAATTGCTTCACACCTGATCAATACAAATTCAATTGTATTTATATCCTGATTGATTTTGTTTTAATGACTCTGTGTATCAGTATTTATTTTGTGCATTTAATTCAAAAATTAGCCGTTATAGTTATGAATTTGCCATAGGTGTCAATATCTTCCTTTAAGGTTTCGATATGTTTAGCTTAGTAACTAGAAGGTGTCGATACCTTTAAACAAGATATCAATACGTTCTCACATAAACGACGATGAGTCTATCACAAATATATCAATACATTTGTTGGGGTATCGATATGTTGCTTTTTCTTCTAAGCGTATCGATATATTGATGCAAAGGTTTCGATACTCAAGCATGTTATCTTTACTGTATCACTTAGAATTACTAAACGTGTTGATAGGTTTTAGTAAGGTATCGATACCTTTCAACTAACCCACGAATTCTTGACACTTTGACTTTAAATTAAAAACACTTGAAAATTTATATTCCTTTCTAACAAAGACCAAGTGAGAAATATATGTCCAATATGATTAAATATCAATATGATTTTACTAATTTACATTCAAGGCATGGACTATGGTGTATAAATAGGAGCATGACCAGTAGCAGTAAATAGAATGGGAGTCTTTATGACTGGTGGTTCTTCTATTCGCTGAGTATCTGATACTGAAGGTATGTCACTCGGAGGATTCTGCTCTTTAGTAATATCTAGGATTTTAGGAGCACCCGAGTATCATAAAACCTATGATCCACTTGGCTAGAGTTCATAATGCATCTTTCGAAGTGTTGTCTCTCCTAATATACCTTATGATAGAGGTGTAGCACTATCAACTCTGATAAGTAACTTAGGAGAAACTTTCTGAATCAGTTGGGTTATCGAAAACCTATAGTGTAAGTTGTATTATTGGAAGACTTCTTTAATGATACTAATAATCGGCCAAATTGCAAGATCTAGTCATCTGTACTCCATAATACTCTCCATCCACCATATATCCTTTATTGATATCTCAACAAATTTGCCTGACTGGGCATTTAGATTGTGTGCCACAATGAGATGAGTATCCTTTTATTCAATTGAATTTTGGATGGTTTATTCTCAATGTCTTATAAGTCTGGGTTTTTGAAAATGGTGCGGCACGCTTCAAGAGGTTTAAAAGTGGGTGCAATATAATGTTCTCCCCCTGAAGTTAAGCATAACTGCTCATAAATAATAGCCTCATTTATAACAAATTCTACTCCCCATACAGAAATCCTAAACATATTGACCAAGTTTCTTCCTGTGTTTGGGTTTCTTACATCTAGATTTAAATAAAATAGCATTACTAGTTTGAGATAATACCTCGCTTTATACTAAAAAAAGGATCCAACCAAATCTTTGTATTTGGGCTAAATACGAAAAACACATAGTTAAGAAAAGTGAGTCTATTACCCATCTCAAAGTCACAATGTGATAGGCAAACTGAGTCATAAAATGATCTTCTTGTTCCTGAGTCGTAAATCCCCATAGTTTTGGGTCTCTTGGTATATTCGCAGATGAGGATTCACGCCCGACTTTCTGCTTCTTCTTTGATGATCTGAGAATATTTATACGTGGAGGAATTATTTTAGTGAGAGAAAAGTTAAGAGAAATGAGAGGATGTTGAGAGATTGAGATAGAGTTTGATAGTTTTGCATAAATATATATATATATAGAGAGAGAGAGAGAGAGAAGAACAAGGGTTTAAATTTAAAGAGATGAAGAAGAAAATGAATAGTTGATGGTTTTGAAGATGAAGAGTTGTAATCGTTCGTGAAATGACGTAGCTTTGGGGTTCAAACCGAGTAAACATGTCGATGCCTTTTAAAAGTGTCAATACGTTTCGATGCAAAGTTGCAGAATAACGTCACAAATGTGTTGATACCTTGAGAAAGGTTTTGACACATTTTGTCGCAAAAAATTCTATCTTCATCATAAAGGTGTCAATACCTTTACGAAGGTATCGATACATTTGGGCATGTCATCCAGCATATTGAGCAGACGTATTGATATGTTTTAGGAATGTGTTGATACGTTGGATAAGGTTTTAAAATGTTTGCCCAAAAACACTATCCTAGGTGACTTCTCTCAAAGACAAACTAATTTTAGACAAGTTTAACTAAAAAGCCAATCATCATAAGTATAAAACCAATAAATCAAACCATAAAATCAATATTAAAAATAACTTATGACATATTAATCAATGTATATGAGTCCTAAATTGCATATAATGTGACAAAATTGTTCTTTATCTAGGGGTTTTATAAAAATATCAGCTAATTGGTTATTTGTGCCGACATATTCGATACACACATCCCTTTTTTACACATGATCACGAATGAAATGATGTCTAATCTTTATTTGCTTGACTTTAGAATGATGTATTAGATTATATGCAAGGTTTATGGCACTTGTATTATCACACGAGATAGGAATCTTATCAATATTCATGCCATAGTCTAATAATTACTGTTTGATTCATAAGAATTATGCACAATAACTTTCTACAGATATATATTCAGCTTTAGTAGTAGACAAAACAACCGTGCTTTGCTTTTTACTGAACCATGATACTAATGCATAACCAATAAAATAGCATGTACCCTAGTGCTCTTCCTATCCACCTTACATCCTCCATAATCTATATCTTAATAGCCTTTTACATCAAAATTACTATCCTTAGGGTAAAAAAAACCCAAGTTAGGTGTTCCTTTAAGATATCAAATTTTTTTTTACGGCTATCAAGTGTGATTCTTTAGGATTAGATTAAAATCATGCACAAACAAATATGCTATAAAGAATGTCAGGTCTAGATCTAGTTAAATACAACAATGAACCTATCATACCTCTATATGTTTTATAATCTACACTTTTGCCTAGGTCATCCTTGTCTAAAGAGGTGAAAGATCTCATAAGTGTGTCCACGTGTCTTCTATCTAAAAATTCATACTTTTTTAACAGATCCTTTATATACTTTGATTGAGAGATATAAATACCCTCATCAGTTTGTTTGATTTGTAAGCTTAAAAAATAGTTTAACTCTCCCATCATACTCATTTCAACTTTATTACTTATAAGTTTTGAAAATTCTTTGCAAAAGTTTTCATTTGTGGTTCCAAAAATAATGTCATCAACATATATTTGTACAATTAAAATGTCTTTGTCTTTGGTTTTTGTAAGCAAGATTTTGTCAACACTCCCCCTGTCAAAATCATTTTTCAATAAAAATTCACTAAACCTCTCATACTAAGCTCTAGGAGCTTGTTTTAAGCCATACAAAGCTTTAGCTAGTTTGTAAACATGATTAAGAAATTTTGGATCTTTAAAGCCTGGAAGTTGCTCAACATAAACCTCTTCATTTAGAAAATCATTTAGAAACCCACTTTTAACATCCATTTGATAATGTTTGCAATCATTAAATCATGAAAAGGCTAAAAGAATTTGTATGGCTTCTAGTCTAGCTATAGGAGTATATATCTCATCATAGTCTATCCCTTCCTCTTGAGAATAACTTTGAGTAACAAGTCTAGCCTGATTTCTAATGATATTCCCATGCTCATCTAGTTTATTCTTAAACACCCATTTTGTGCCAATGGTAGGATGGTCAATAGGTCTTGGAATCAAGGTCTATACCTTGTTCTTATGGAATTGAATTAATTCCTCTTGTGTAACTTAGATCCAATCCTCATCATATAATGCATCGTCTACTTTATGTGGCTCTATGTAAGACACAAATGCAAGATTTTGAATCTTCTCAAGATTTTTAGGTATTTCTCTATAAGCTCTCCTAGTTTTAATTTCTTGAGAGGGATCACCAATGATCAACTTTCTTGGATGATTAGATGCAAAATTCCATGTCTTAAGAAGTTCCTTAGAAAGCTCTTCTACATGATCCTCAAGGATTTCTTTCCCTTTATCCTTATGACTATCCTCAAGCTTCAAGTCATTCAACTTATCTAAGACCTTAATTTCTTTCTCCTTCTCTTTAGCGATCAACCTAGCCAAATCTAGATCAAACTCATCAAACTTAACATGTATTGATTCTTTCACAACTTGAGTCTTTCTATTGATTACTCTATATACCTTGCCTTTAGAGGAATACCCAAGAAAGAATCCCACATCAGATTTTGGCTTTAGCTTTTCAAGATTATCTTTAGTATTTAGAATGTAATAAGTACATCCAAACACTCTAAAATAACCAACCTTAGGATTTCTTTGATAAATCAACTCATAAGGTGTCTTCCTAAGAAATTTTTTATCCAACACTCTATTAGACACATAACAAGCTGTATTAATAGCTTCAGCCTAAAAATATTATGCTAAATTATACTTACTAAGCATAGTTCTTTCTATTTCTTCCAAGGTCCTATTTTTTCTCTCAACCACTCTATTTTATTGAGGTGTTCTAAGTGCAGAGAAGTTGTGAATGAACCCATGTTCATCATAAAAAGACTCAAACTCATGGTTCACAAACTCTCCCCCTTGACAATTATACCTAAGTTTATTTTGCACTTTTTTAGAAAACTTCTTAAATGAGTCAAATGTATCACTTTTGTTCTTAAGGAAGAATACCTAAGTATATCTTGAGTAGTCATCCACTATCACAAAAGCATAAAGCTTTCCCCTTAAGAAAGCGATGCGATTGGGTCTAAATCCATGTGAATAAGCTCAAGTGGTTTAGAAGTTGAAACTACATGCTTAGGTTTAAAAGAGCTTTTCACTTATTTACCCTTTTGACATAGTCCACATGTCTTGTTAGAGGTAAAATCAAGGTCTAAAAGGTCATCCAAAATATCATGTCTAAGTAATTTCTTAATGAGATTCATAATATAATGACCTAATCTTTTATACCACAACCAAGACTTGTCACAAGTAGCTTGCAAACATATAACATTTAGGGATTCAACATTCTCAAACTAAATAATATACACATCACCTACGTTAGGAGCATACATAATCATTTTTTTTTATTTTCATATATCACATGCATTCCTAATAAAGACAACTTTAAAATCATTATCACATAACTGAAATATGCTTAACAAATTATATTTTAAGACATCAACAAATAGCATATCCTTTATCCTAATATTATTTACCTTAATGGTGCCAATACCAAGAACTATTCCTTTCTTGTTATCCCCGAAGATAACGTCTTTTCCTTTCTTTTTTCATAGAACTTGAAATTGTCCTTGGTCTCTCGTCATATGTCTTGAGCATTCACTATCCAGGAACCATTTTTTGTCATTTTTTATACTTTCATATGATGTCCCTGCAAGAACAAAGTCAATTCATTTTGGTATCCATTTAACTTTGGGTCCATAAAGGTTAGCTTTTGCCTTTGAAACTTTTACCATATTTGCAACTTTATTTCTTTTTAAAATTGTTCCTTTAGGTACCCAAATCATTTTAGATCTTCTGAAGGAGTTTTTCTTAAATGAACATGAGTTACTATAGTGCCTTTTTCTAGAATAGTGATGACAAGTTATAAAAGGACTTATTTACTTTGAAGATTTTACAAAATACTTAGAATAAGCCTTTTGTTTAGTTTCAGACTTGTAACCAATCCCAGCCTTATCAAATGACAACCTTTGGCTGCCTAATAATCGGTCTAGGTTCCTCTACCTACTATAAATTTCTCTAAAGTTTTTCTTAGGTTTTTAACTTTACCAACAAGGTTATCATTCTTAATTTTTAAGGCATTCACTTTCTTTTCATAATCATAAATAATTTTTTGATTTTCAGTACTCTTAGTCATTTTCAGAGATTCGTTTTCTTTAGTTAAAGCAGAATTTTTTTCTTTAATTCTTTAAACTTCTCATATAGTTTTTCAAAATCTAATTTTAGCTCTTCGTACATTTCAACTAAACTATCATGTTCATTTTCACTTTCAGAACAAGTGTCATAGTATGAAGATCAAAGTACCTCATTTTTTATTTTTCCCATCAAGTAGAAGTTGGCTTGCTTGTTTTTAGTTGTAGATGAGCTTTCTTCACTTGATGAGTCATCCCATGTTATCTTTATATCCTTTTTCTTCTTACCTTTCTTCTTGTACTTCATCTTGAGAAACTCATGACATATGTGCCTTGGTTTTTTACACTCATAGCAGATTATTTCTCTATCCTTTTCTTTTTCTTTTCCTTTCTTGCATTTTTCAGACTTTTTTCCTTTTTGATAATCTCTTATCCTCTGAAATCTCCCTCTCGATTTGTCTTTGTTAAAGAACATTTTGAATCTCCTTGCTATTATCATCATTAGTTCTTCATCTTCGGACTCTTGGTTGCTGTTATCTTTTTAAGGTTCTTTATTCACCTTTAATGCTATGTTTCTTCTTTCTTTCTCTTTATCTTCATCCTTATTCCTCATGGATTCTATTTCGTATGTAGTGAGAGATCCTAGCAACTTTTCTAGAGGCAGTGTCTTCAGATTTTGTGCCTCTCTAATAGCTATCACTTTGGCTTCCCACGATCTTGGCAAGCTTCTCAGTATCTTCGACAATAAATCTGTATTAGAGTAATTTCTGTCCAAGGCTTTCAAACCGTTAGTAATGTTAGTAAACCTAGTGAACATATCCTTAATATTTTCATGCGGTTTCATTCTAAAGAGTTCATAAATATGAACAAGCATACTAATTTTAGAGTCTTTGACTCTACTTGTTCTCTCATGGATAACCTCCAGTATGTCCCAAATGGCTTTAACTGTGTCACAGCCAGATACCCTATTATATTTTTCCCTATCTAATGCATAATAGAGGACATTCATGGCCCTACCATTCAGTTGGAAGAGATTCTTCTCTTCTTGAGTCCAATCCCTCTTTGATTTTGGCTTTCTCTCTCTAGTATTCTTATTAATGATTATGGATAAAGAATAACCATCCTTTATGATGGTGAGAATCTCAAAGTCTAATGTGCTTAAGTAAATCAGTATACACTTTTTCCAATAAGCGTAGTTTATTCCATCAAAAAATGGTGGTCTATGTATGGACTGACCTTCTACTATATGGGATAGGATGCTTGATGATGCCATAATGATCTGCACTCACAGGATGCAAGTCTTTGTTTATGTGAGCTAAGCTCTAATACTAATTGAAGGCCCAACGAATATCACCCAAGAGTGGAGTGAATTAGTGACATGGAAAATTAAAAATCAAAGAGATAAATTTTTTTAATGAAGTGTAAACTATGCATAAAATGAATGCAAAATTTATTTTTACTGAAAATTCTATTGTAAAGAGAGAAATATTAAAATATAGATACAACAAGTTTTTATAGTGGTTCGGTAACTAGCCTACGTCTACTCCTCTAGATTTATTCCCTTGAATCCGAGGTATCACTAAATTTTTATTTAACTACGCGACAAGAGCACTCAATACAAACTCGTTCTTAATGGTGAAAGGTAACGACAAGAATCACTTCCTTTCACGGGGGAAGTTGACCTAAATACAAACTTCTTACAGGGTGAAGTTAAACCTAGTAAATATCAATTAATGTTTAAAGAAAAAACAAAATGAGTTCTCTCACATAATAGATTTGTAATATAGAACATATTTTCTCTTTCTAGAATAATTTTTTTTTTATAGAGAATAAGCTCAGATGAGATAAAAGATATTCTTATTGTCACTTGATAATTCTTCCCAGTAATAGCTTCACACCTGATTAATGTAAATTCAATTGTCTTTATATCTTCATTGATTTTCTTTTAACGATTTTGTGTATCAGTATTTATTTTGCGCATTTAATTCAAAACTAGCCGTTATAGTTATGAATTGCCATAGGTGTCAATACCTTCCTTTAAGGTTTCGATACGTTTAGCTTGGTAACTAAAAGGTGTAGATACCTTTAAACAGGATATCGATATATTTTCACATAAACGACGATGAGTCTGTCACAAACATGTCGATACATTTGTTGGGGTATCGATACGTTGCTTTTTCTTCTAAAGGTATCGATATATTGATTCAAAGGTTTCGATACTCAAACATTTTATCTTTACTGTATCACTTGGACTTATGAAATATTTTGATATACTTTAGTAAGGTATCAATACCTTTCAACTAACCCATAAATTCTTGACACTTTGACTTTGAATTAAAAACACCTGAAAATTTATATTCCTTTTTAACAAAGACCAAGTGAGAAATATATGTCTAATATGATTAAATGTAAATATGATTTTACCAATTTACATTCACTTAACCATTTCATTTATTTTTCATGCATTTCACATATATATTTGGCATTATCAAAAGCACTTTGAGGTTATCAATCTCCCCCTTTTTTGATGATGACAAAACACAAATTTATCTCAAAACACCAATTTGTGTATATATATATATATCACAATTTCATATCACAACACATGATTCAATAGACTAATTCTGTTAGTGTTTTTAATAGTCAAAGAAGGGGTCTACTCAACAAATAAACATCAAAAGCACAACAAATATTGCAACAAATAAAACATTCAATTAATGATAAAATGAAATGATAAATAAAACATCCAACAAAACAAAAAAATAAAACATTCAACAAATGATAAGTAATTTTAAAAGAAAAAAATTGTTCAGAGGTAGTCAGACAACATGAGAAAAACAGAACTAGGGTTGACTAGGACGCACACGTCTAAATTACCATGAGTGTTGGCGTATGATCTCTGTAAGCTCGAGATCTATATCGAAACCTGATGAGTACATAAAAGTGCATGTATATTAAGGTTAAATTTATTATTTTACACTTTAAAGTATGATTAACTCTCTCCATTTATGCATATTTCTAGTTTTTGATGTAAAATTTACTTTGTTT
>JAVXUL010004936.1:0-12705 GCA_035590515.1 Trichilia minutiflora | reverse complement strand
GAGAGTTAATCATACTTTAAGTGTAAAATGATAAATTTAACCCTTAATACACATACACTTTTATGTACTCATCAATACTGAAAGACGACATTGATGTCTCATGTTAAAGAAATAATTATCACACTAATATAATCATATAATGAATCATTGATATGATACTTTAGTGTGATTCATCATATCTTTAGTCATGTTTAAAAAATAGTTCTCTAATTATTAATCCATATTAATGTTTTAATAATATGCCTATTATGTTATTCGCACTAATATCATCTTATGATATTTATCAGAGACATTTAATGTGCTTACTGTGTAATATCAATGGTTGGTTGATATAGTTTTTCCAGGGAACAATTTAAATAATCATATTATTTAGACAATTCATATGTGTACTATTTTATTAGTATGATCAATAAGAGAAAGCAGCATATACATATGCATTGAAATGATTTTTTTATTAATAAATATATATTGTATAGATTCAAATAGTAATTCAATACAAAAATATCTAAAATCGACAACACAAATGATTTTAGGGTATATAATACTAACAATTTCTATTGTGGTATAGATGAGTACTAAAAGATAAATTATAGGCATTATCTTGTAATGAAGGTAAAAGAGAAGCAAGTTATTGTTTTAGGCTCTTTAGTGTTCGTAATTGATATTAATTTGTTAGAAAAGAATAGTTTTTTATACTATTAGATACCGGATATGCATCTCATGTTTATGATGATATACATGTTTTGAAAAATATTAGACATTTACGGAAGAATGAGATCCAAGTGCATATTGACAATCTAGTAATAGTTGCTACATTAACTGTAGTTACTGTACATATAATGTCCTTTAATGAATATACCAGTAAGAGAAAACAAGATAATTTAAATATGACTTATTTATGGCATTATCGATTAGGGCATATTAATGAGAAAAGATGCCTAAGATAATTCAAGAGTGTTACTTGGATATAAATGATTATGAATCATTTAAAACTTGTAAATCTTATGTCATGAATAAAATAACTAAATTACAATTTATTAGAAATGGTGATAAAGCATTAATGTTTTTATCTATGGTTCACACAAATATATATAGACCAATGTCGACACATACTCGAGATAGTTATTCTTCTTTTATTATATTCATCAATGAATTTTTAAGGTTTGATATGTGTCTTTGTTGAAACTCAAATCTGAAACTTTAAAAAATTCATAGAATATGAGACTGAAATAGGAAAACCAACTTGATAAATGTATTAAAACCTTTTGATTAGATAGTGGCGGTGAATATTTAAGTTATGAACATTTAGATTATCTCAAGGCTTTGAAAATTAATCCCAATGAACTCTTTCAGTTATACCACTATTGTATGGTGTATCTGATTGGAGAAATTGTACTTTATTTGATATGGTTCGTTCCAAGATGAGCTATACTGATCTTTTACTATTTCTTAAGAATTTGCTCTCAAAATTGCTATTTTGAATAGAATTCTAATAAAATTAGTGTCTTAAGGTCCATATGAGATATAAAGGAGAAACAAATTTAATCGTGATAACATTAAAGTTAAAAATTTTAGATATAATTTTATAGGGTATATGAGAGAATCTATTAGATACTAGTTTTATTATACTAAAGAATAAAGTGTGTTTGTTTCTAGTTGATTGGTTGATATTTCTTAGTGTTTTTTGGGTTATATTTTGCTTGTTTTTGAGTTATTATATGGTGATTTAATAAGTTTTTGCTTGTTTTTGTGTTGTAGGGCCAAATTTCCAAAAGTTGAGAAAATGTGCATTTTGGATTAAATCTGTGCAATTTTGTACATTGGCTATAACTTCCTATAGAATAATCGAATTTGGACAATTCAAGTTGCGTTGGAAAGAATACTTACAGATCTAAAATGTTTATGAAGAAGTCAAGATCATTTGAAGTATCTAAGTATAAGAAAATCAAGTATGAAGTTGACAGACAAACAAAAATAAGGCGCAGACTGCAACCCTAAAAGATAGAAACTTGGAGCTATAGCGCCAGAAATGGTACTGTAGCACCAAGATTCCATCCCAAACTTCCTAAAAATCCAAAATCTGGTGCTGTAGTGCTATAAATGAGACTGCAGTGCCAATTATAGTACCAGTTATGCAAAATTCCAAAATTTGCTCACTTAGACTCCTAATGCAACTTGGTTTTGCTCCTTATAAAAGATACATTTAGGGCATGTTTGAAGAGACTTTTGGCACACTTTTGGAGGCTAGAAGACAAGAAAATAACATCACATTTATCAAGCAAGCAAGGACATTTAAGATCTAAGGCTAACAATTGAGAGTTTCGCTTTCATAACTCTTTGTATTCTTTTATCTTGTTTGTGAAAACCATGAATATTGTTGGGATTTTTGTTGATGTTATCAAAACCATGCTAGGCTAAATATATAACCTAGAGAATTGATGTAGTATACAGAGACTTCGTGTTGAATGCTATATGTTATGGATGATTGATTGATTATGTTTATTTGTTTTGTTCTCAGTTTAATGCTTTCAATTTCACTGGCCATAAATTGAATGATCTTTAGATTTGATTTTATGCTTGGGAAAGTTAAATTAAATAGTTAATAGATAGAACAACTAGATTTGTCAATTAGTTGGGAGACAATTGAATTTCTAGAAAACATATAAGATTAGAGCTGGGTTTAATACGTTTCTTAATTTAATGTGTAATAGAGATATTACAATTGATATTTAAAATAGAATCACTTGTCTCGGGAGAGAGAGTGAATTCTTAAATTCTTGTTTTATAAACATTCGGTAACAAAAGTTTTAAGGAAGCATTTGATATGGAGTATTACAATAAATAAAATCAATTCTCTAGAATCGTAAAGCTTGAATATCAGTTGTGAGAGAGTCACCATTATTGTTTATTTTAGTTATCAACATTGTTATTTTAACTTCAAGTAGGCTTTTTCTTCATAATTATCATCTAGATAAAATTTGGTCTTAGTTTATTCGTAGAAATCACTAGAATTTCAATCACTTCCCTGAGGATACGGTATCCTATTACCTTAGGATTACAACTTGATACTGTATACTTACGGGTAATTTTTATATATTAAGTTTGTGTGAGATACGTTTTTGGCACCGTTGACGGGGAAGTATTTTAATTTTTTATTGATACTATTCTCGAACTAATTCACGATCTTAATATAGATTTATTATTCTTTTTATAATTTTTTGAAATTATTACAGGTTGTATGCAATGTACACACAATTTGAAAGTTATAGAGTTTGATCCGAAAATTGAGCATACACTTATAAGTATAAGAGAAGCCCAAAGAGAAGAAGAGAATAACATGGCTGAAGATAATTAGGATAGAAGAGCGATTAAAGATTTCTTTTGACTTGTGGTGAGCGAGAACTATTTTGGAATTGCTCGACAGACCATAAATGCCAATAATTTTGACCTAAAGTCGGTATTGATTAGCATGGTTTAACAAAACCAATTCAGAGGGTAACAGCTAGAGGATCCAAATGCTCATTTGTCTATGTTCTTGGAAATCTATGATACAGTTAAGATGAATGAGGTTCCTGAAGATGCATTACGACTATAATTATTCCTTTTCTCATTAAAGGATAAGGCGAGGAGTTGGTTACAATATTTACCATTAGAAGGAATTTCTACATGGGCTGAGATGGCAGAGGTATTTTTGTCAAAAATTTTTCCACAAAGATAGCCATTTTGAGAATGAAGATTGAAACTTTGAGACAACAAGAGTTCAAGTCACTATATAAAGCATGGGAATGGTTTAAAGATCTTCTGCGTCCCCAACATGGATATCAAGAATGGTTGTAAGTGCAATTGTTTTATAATGAACTAAATGGGCAGAATATGACTCTTTTAGATGCTGCAGCAGGAGGATCTTTGATGTCTAAAACTGCTCAAAAAGCTTTCTCACTTATTGACAAAATGGCATCTAATATTATCAATGGCCAAGTGATCGAGTTTCAATAAAGAGAGCAGTCTGAGTGTTTGAAGTAAACCAGTTAACTTCAATATCCACTCAAATAGCCGCATTGTCTAATCAATTTGCAGCATTTTCAACTCAGAAAATGATTCCAAATGAGTTAGTTAGTGTAGTTGGAAGTTTAATTTTAAGAGATGAGTCAGATATGAAGCAAGCTCAATTTGTGAACAACTGTAATTTTGGGTATGGGGGAAATCTAGCACCAAAAACATATTATCCAAATTTGCGTACTCATGAAAACTTCTCATACGCTAACAATCGAAATGTTTTGCAACCACCTCCAGGATACTCTCAACCTTCATCAAAGAAGAAGCAAAATGTTGAAGATCTTCTAGAGACTTTCATTTTAGAGTCAAGAAATAGGTTTAAGCAATCAGAAGCTTAGATGGATAGCATGGAAACAAATATAAGTAATATCAAAACTTCGGTGAAGACATTGAAATTGCAAATTGGATAGTTAGCTTCTGAGCTCAAGACTCAACAAAGAGAAAGGTTTCCTAGTGATATTGAGGTAAATCCAAAGGAGCAGTGCAAGGTCATAACATTGACGAGTAGAAAATGTGTTGATGGAGCAGTTACAAGAGAGCAGCAAATTGCAGAAAAGTCAGCCATAAAAGAACAGAAGAAGAGTGACTCAATCGAAAGCGATGAAGAAGGTGAAAGACTAAGTGAGCAACCAATTTTGAGAGATCAAGAAGCTACAAATTTAACACCAGTCTTACCATACCCTCAGACATTTAAGAAAAAGAAAGATGAAGATAAATTCTGCAAATTCCTTGATATATTAAAAAAGATTCAGATTAACATCCCGTTCGCTGAAGTTTTGGAGCAAATATCGAGTTATGCAAAGTTTATAAAGGAGATTTTATCTAATAAATGAAGACTTAGGGAATTTGAAATATTGAATTTGACTAAAGAATATAGCACTATCATACAAAAGAAGCTGCCTCAAAAGTTGAAGGATCCAGGAAGTTTCACCATACCATATCACATTGGCACGTCTTATTCCACACGAGCATTATGTGATTTGGGAGCAAGTATCAATCTAATACCGTTATCAGTTTTCATTAAGTTGGGGATTGGTGAAGTAAAGCCATCATCAATTACTTTGTAATTGGCGGATAGGTCTCTATCGTACCCACGAGAAGTTGTTGAAGATGTCTTGGTGAAAATTGAAAAATTAATTTTTCTAGCAGATTTTGTGGTGTTAGATATGGATGAAGATTATGATGTACTGTTTATTTTGGAAAGACTATTTTTAGCTACGGGTCGAGCTTTGATAGATGTACAAGTAGGAAAGTTGACATTGAGAGTTAGTGATGAGGAGGTGACATTTAATAATTACAAGTTAATGAAAAGTCTTGCTGAGTTTGACACTTGTAATATGGTTGATTTAACTGATGATTGTGTAAAGGATGTCAACATGATGAAAAGAGGGGCTGATCCATTAGAACACTATTTGACAATGCCATGGGAGAATCTTGGTGAGAGGAATTATGAGGAAATAGAGGAGTGTTTTTAGATTTTAGAAGCAATACCTAGAGAAACAAGGAGGAGAGGAAGAGAATTTGAAGAATTAGGGCTAAAAGTTGCTGGGAAGGAAGAAAGTACAAAATTGGAGTTGAAACCATTAACGGAGAATCTGAGATATGCATTTTTAGGAAAATATAGCACTTATTCGGTAATAATCTCATCATCATTGACTAAAGTTGAAGAAAAAAACTACTAAAGTGTTGAGGGAGTACAGGACAGCATTAGGATGGTCACAGCAGACATGCGAGGGATTAGTCTGACAGTGGTAATACACAAGATTTTACTAGAGAAATCATGTACACCATCCATAGAAGCACAAAAGATGCTTAATCCAGTAATGAAAGAAGTAGTACGAGGGGAGATTTTAAAACTTCTTAAAGCTAGAATCATTTATGCTATTTCCAACAGTGAATAGGTTAGCCCTATACATGTTGTGTCGAAAAAAGGGGGTATAACTATAGTGAAAAATAAGAATGGAGAGGTGATTTTTACAAGAACAGTAACTGGATAGAGAGTTTGCATAGATTACCAAAAATTGAATAAGATTACTCGAAAGGATCACTATCCATTACCTTTCATTGACCAAATTCTTGATATAATTGTAGGGTATGAATATTACTGTTTCTTGGATGGTTATTCTAGTTATAATCAGATTGTTATAGCCCTCGAAGACGAGGAGAAAACTACGTTCACTTGCCCCTATAGGACCTTTGCTTTTTGTCGAATGCCTTTTGGGTTATACAATGCTCCTGTTACTTTCCAACAATGTATAATGGCCATTTTTGCAGATTTGATAGAAAAAGTGATGGAGGTGTTCATGGATGACTTCTCGATGTATGGTTCAACATTTGATGGGTGTTTGAAAAATCTTGCATTAGTGCTTAAACGGTGTCAAGACAGCAACTTAGTTTTGAATTGGGAAAAGTATCACTTTATGGTTAAATCTAGCATAGTCTTGGAACATAGAATCTCTACAGTTGGTATTGAGGTAGATCAAGCCAGGATTGTAGCAATAGATAAACTAGCACCACCTACTAATGTTAAAGATATACAGAGTTTATTGGGACAAGTTAGATTCTACCACTAGTTTATCAAGGATTTTTCCAAGATAGCTAAACCATTATGCAATTTGCTGGAAAAAGATGCAGACTTCATGTTTGATAATGAGTGTCATAAAGCATTTACGTTTATTAAGAAGAAGCTGACTTCAACTCCCATTATAGTGACACCAGACTAGAGTTAAGATTTTGAGATCATGTGCGATGCGAGTGATTATACAGTTGGTGCGGTCTTGGGATAGAGAATAGAGAAGATTTTTTGAGCTATTTACTATACTAACCGAACGTTAGATGATGCTCAAAGAAACTATATTACCACTGAGAAGGAATTGCTAGTAGTGGTGTTTGCACTTGATAAGTTTTGAGCTTACGTGTTAGGCTCAAGAGTGGTGGTATACTCAGACCACGCGGCTTTTCGGTATCTTTTCGTTAAAAAAGATGTAAAACCTAGACTGATTCGATGTATACTCTTATTACAAGAGTTTGACATTGAGATCAAAGATAAAAAGAGCAGTGAGAATGTGACGGCAGATCATTTTCAAGGTTAAAGTGTGATCCTAAGCCTCGATGACCTGAGATTTTAGAGACATTTCCTGATGAACAATTATTTAAGGCCGAGGGAAGCTTACCATTGTATTAGATATAGTGAACTATCTTGCTTGTGGAATTCTACCTTCGAACTTATCTTTCCATCAAAAGCGAAATTTAACATGATGTAAAGGATTATATATGGGATGACCTATATCTTTTCAAACAAGGAGCTGATTTAATCTTTCGTCGATGTGTCCCAAACAAAGAAATATAGAGCATCATTCATCATTGTCATGTATTACCGTATGGAGGTCATTTTGGGCCTACAAGGACAGCAACTAAGATACTTTAATCAGGTTTCTTTTGGACTTCTTTGTTTAAAGATGCATATATCTTTGTGAAGAAGTGTGATCGATGCCAACATATAGGCAACATCTCAAGGAGACATGAAATGCCACTTACAAATATAATGGAGGTTAAGATATTTGATATGTGGGGAATTGACTTTATAAGACCATTTCCACCATCGAATGGGCATATGTATATTTTGTTAGCTGTGGATTATGTCAGTAAATGGGTTGAAACTATAATTACATTGACAAATAATGCTTAAGTAGTTCAGAAAATTCTGTACAAGAACATTTTCACAAGGTTTGGTACCCTTCGAGCGATTGTAAGAGATGAAGAAACCCATTTTTGCAATGGCCTAGTCAATAATTTACTGGCAAAATATGGAATAAAGCACAAGGTTACATCAGCTTATCATCTGCAAGGGAATGGCCAAGCTAAAATATCAAATCAAAAAATCAAGCAACTCTTAGAGAAGTTAGTAAATTCAAGTCAAAGAGATTAGGCAATGAAGTTAGATGAGGCATTATGGGCATATAGAATAGCAATCAAAACTCTTATCGGTATGTCACCTTATCAACTGGTGTATGAAAAAGAATGTTATTTGTCGGTGAAATTGGAGCATATGACGTATTGGGCTACCAAGAAGCTAAATTTTGATCTCAAGTTAGTAAGGAAGAATAGGCTACTCCAATTATATGATCTGGAAGAGTTTAGAAATGAGGCATATGATAATGCAAAAAGTTTTAAAGGTCGGACAAAGTGGTGGCATGACAGGTTTAAAATCCCACGAAAATTCTCACAAGGCCAAAAGATGTTTCTTTTTAACTCAAGATTGAGGTTATTTCCTGTAAAGCTTCACTCACGATGGTCAGGCCCTTTTGAGATTAAAATGCTATTTTCATATAACACGGTTATGTTAAATGGAGATGATGGGCGTACGTTTCAAGTAAATGGTCAACGCCTCAAACATTATTTCAGAAATGAAAAAGAGTGATTTTTGAGGTGGCTTTGATGAATTCGCCATAATGCATCACCAACATCTAGCTAAAGACGTTAAACTTAACGCTTCTTGGAAGGTAATCCAAGGATGTTTTCATTTTATTTTTCTTATTTTCATTTTTACTTTTAGTTTTCTCCAGTTGTTTAGCTTATATATCCATCTATGTAGGTTTGATGAAGTTAATAAAGTCTTTGTGCTTTCTTTGTTCTCAAGGGTTAGAAGGCTGTGATGAAGTCAATTTGATGTAAGGGCACTCAAGTAGAAGCTAAAATAGAGTAGTATGCATGCGGTCCAAAGTGGGCAGGCTAGAAAAAACAGAAGTTTGGCACTGTAGCGTGAGAACTAGGCATTTCTGCCTAGTTTTTCCAAAGAGTTGGTGCTGCAGTGCCAAATGTGAGGTTGTAGCGCCAGTTAGCAATAATTTTCTACTCGAAGACAGAACTTTGGCGCTGTAGTGCTAGAAATGGGGCTGCAACACCATTAACCAACTTTTCCCCCTTTTAATTTTGTCTCTCTTGCACTCTAGTCCCTGTCCTATTTCTTTTCATGGCCTCTAAATTAGTTTTTACACTAAATTACCCCTTGAATTCCCAGTTGTATATAAACAAAAAGTGTAGAGTTATTTCCCAAATCAAATATACCTCCTCCCACCAACTATACCCCTAAGGTTTCCTTTAAATTTTTCAAGCCATCACTACACACTACCTTCCATTCTCTTCAACGCACTCTTCCATTCTCTCATTTTACTAATTCTTCACATTAATCTCAGATCATCTTTGCATCTTGGAGATAAAATATCACGCCTCGACCTTAGTCAGCCACGTGGCAATTACCGCGAATCCCAAGAATACATCCTATCACTTAGAATGTACTTCTAAAACCCGCAAGGCATTAGTACCTGTTTTCAAACTCATTAATAAAAAATAACACAAAATATGAAAAATGGATAATGGAAGATTTTCGATCATATAAATATCAATCTCTGTATTTTACAAAATACAATACCAAATATCTTTATTACAAATCATTTTCTAGGTAGTGGACCATAATGTAAAAATCTGAGTCGAGTACCTGAAAACTTGCTGAATCACACTTCAGCTATGCTATGTGAATCACACTTCAGCTATGCTATGCCAAGCCCGACTACACTATCTTGAAAAGAGAAAGTGAGGGGTGAGTATTTATAAAATACTCAGTGAGTAGACAGAAAAACAAACAAAGATCAGAGACTTGTGGATCGATTACGGTAAATCCTCGTAATCATAAATCCACTTATAGTGACATGTGGCATCGTATGCATGACTAAAAAATTAATATCACATCAAATGTGTATAACCCCTCAGTCTATAGGATCCCACCTACTCTATCTAAGCTGTATGGCCGATTCGCAATCCTGGTTGGGGATGTGTGCCTATGTATGATATCCCTCGATCTATAGGATCCCATCCACTCCCCTCAAAACTGTATGGCTGATTCGCAACCCTGGTTGGGATATAGTATAAAAAGGCTAGTATGCTTTAGTCTGGATATATGGATTCCACTAATCCTCTCCGGGACTGTATGGCCAACCCAAATTCCAGAAATTATTGGATTTCACCCACTATCTAAGAGCTGTATGGCCAATCCTCACCCATAATTATTAGCACGGCACACCAAATCATAAATCAAAATCATTGGCCCATCAGGACAACATAAATCACTGGTGACTCACAAGGCCAAAAATATCATCTATGGCTCATTGGCCAAAAAAATATAACAACTAGCATGGCACCCCGACCATAATACATAAATCATGATGTCACATTCACATATATGCATAACAGTGGCCTCCGGCCTCATATCACAATATCATACATACAATAGGCCTCTGGCCTTACATTCATGGCAATGTAGGTTTTCATCATAACCTATCTCTATCACAAATAAGGGGTCAACTCGGCCACCACACAATATACATTCAACGCCTCCTCATTTTAATCATATATACATATCCACATGCTATCCTATAGCATTATATTCGTTCATAAATAGCGATAAATGAGGCAAAGGGAAAGAAGGTGTTCACTTACAGTACTGGGGTGGGAAACCACCCTCTCGGTATCCTCCTTACGACGGAGATCCTCCCGTCTCGACTACCACTCCTAGATACACAAAAACATATATCATGAAGTACGTGCATGATAAAATGCATGCTCATGCTACCCTCGTACCTCTCTCTCTATCTCTCTCTCTAGAATAAGCCGTCCTCATGCAAACCTCGCTCTTAATATACATTTCTCATTAATTTCAACATCATAAGCTAACCAAAATCTCTAATTTATCAATACAAGCGATAAATTAGAAAACTCCCAAATTCTAGGGTTTCGTGAACAATAACCCAATTATCATTTCTTAGATCTACGTGAAATGATAGCTTAATCGAGAGAGATAGACTGAGGAACAAGCTTACCTAGACCCGTAGGCAAGCTTAGAGCCCCAATTGGCTTGAATCCCTCTTTTCTGCTACTATTCATCACCACCTATTCTTCTTGATTTCTGATGAACCGTCACGTGAATCTTCGATCAGAGAGTATTTCTGGGTTTTAGTGTTGATTCTCAGCTTATAGGAACTGGGATGGCGAAGTTTGGTGGAGGAATGGTTGAGATCAGATTATAGGGAGTTGAGAAAGTTTTCTACTATTCTGGTAGAGAGAGAAACCAAAAATTTGAAAATGGGGAAGACGACCTGTTTTCGAGTATAAATGTTGTAAAATCCTCAAAGGTGTCGATACGTTTTAAAACGTATTGATACCTTTGGCCTTTTTCCCGCAACGTGTCGATATATTTGACCCAACATATCGACACCTTTGGCCAAAATACTGTTCACAGGCCTGCAGGATGTCGATACCTTTCCTCACGTATCGACACCTTTCGTCGTAATCGGGTTTCATCTTCGTCACCAACGTGTCGATATCCCTTGCCAATATATCGATACGTTGGGTACTATTCACTATTCATCATACCTTCAAAGTATCGATACCCTTCATCAAAGGTATTGATACTTTAGGCCCCAACAGTAAACGTATCAACACCTTCCTTAAAGGTGTCGATACCCTTGGCCTCAAACTCAACGTATCGATACATTTCCTCAAACATATCGATACCTATGCTTCTGGTCCTCCTTCCAAGGACTATAACTTTAATTAGCCATAACTTTTAGCTCGGGTACCCGCTCAAAACCCATAATATATCAATGCGAAGCTTTGACCAAGATATACAAAAGCGATATGGAACATTTTCTCAATTAGGGATGATTTTGGGGTCAAAAATCTAGATCTTTCTCGTTAACTCATATCCTACACCAAAATCTTATCCAAGACATCCTCTTCAAGTTTCATACCCTCTCGTGCATGTCTTAAACACAAATTCATGCACGAACACTCTTGAGGGATTTCTTATTATGCCCATATCACTAAGGGACGGGTTTCACATCGTTAACCTTGGGGGCTTGGAGATATATATCCTCAGGAATATTAAATAAAGCAGTGTAGGCCTCCAAGTCAGTCTCCATGACCGACGAATCGAACCAGTCTTATTCGAAGGTAGACCGATTGCAAAAATCGGGTCGGGGTTGGCTACTAATTCCACACCTGCTTCTACGTTGTCTCCCCCTTCAACAGCCTCAGGTTGGGTTGACGAGCCAAAAACAAAAGCCATTTCTACTCACAAAAACAAGAAAAGGGGGAGGTCAGTTGGCTGTTTTAGGATCATGGACAACCTATGACAGTCTTCTTACTTGGCCTCTATTGGGCCTCCTACCCTAACTGCCTCTTATTTTGTCTGAATACGCATCCCTACAGACCATTCACCGAACAAAAGGCATAACCACACATTTAAAAGGAAAGGGAAGAGGATGCTTAAAAGTGTTAAAAATCGATGAAGCCACTCTGAGTACTTTGTGTTCAAACGCTTTCGCCTGTGAGTGTAGATAGAAAAGAAGAAAAACGTTCATTTGAGGAATAAGGGGTACTTATAGACAAGCCGAGGAAATCCCGACAGTAGATTTTGGCTCAACGGGTAGGGAGCGCCACATCACCTGAATACAGGACACCAAGGGTCATTTCTTTTCAAGATTTAAATGAAGTGGGGCCCTGATCTCAATTAGATTATGTACCCAAGTATAGGTAGTCTTGTTGTAGTATAGTCCGGTGAGTCCAAGTGTCTTATCCACAGCGAAAGATTTT
>JAVXUL010004915.1:0-12707 GCA_035590515.1 Trichilia minutiflora | reverse complement strand
GAATCAAATCACAATATTAAAATTTATTTTAAAGATTAATATATTAATTTTCGTATGATTATATGTTTATATAGCCACATTCATGGTCATATTTTATGTTGATTTTGTTATGCTATGCGATTTAAAGTTTAGAACTTTTATTCTCCTCATCATAAGCTTCATATTGATATATTCTACGCCCTCTAATTCATAATATATACGAAGAAATCGTAAATTAAAGATTCGGATTTTATAAAACCCTAACTTTTGAGATCCGAAATTCTTTACATTATTTTTTATAATTTTTTAATGATTCATGATGAATTGATATATGGGTCTTATTACTCTCTTTACAAGCTTTGTAATGATATATTATTTGTAGTATGAAGATCTGTATATTGTGAGAAATTTAGGATTAAAGTTTCTAGGGTTAACTTTGAGTCCGAAAGTTTATACTCAAATTTAGATAATTTTTCATCAGTTTTTGAGAAAAATAAAGTCATAATCAGATTCAAGACGTCTGAAAACATAGGATTAGGCTTTTAAATCATCAAAATCGAACGAAAAATAAAGATTTTAAGGCAAAAATAGAGAAGGATCAAATCGAGTTAAAAGCGAGTCAACATGACCCAGATAACGAACAAAACGAGTCGGGTCAACTTGCTGAGCAAAGAAGAAAGGGCGTGTGTAATACACGCGCCATGACGTATGTGATGGACACTCAACAGCCATTGATAAGGCGTGTGATATACACAAGCATGGGCGTGTAAATTATGCACTGCGGATCCATTCTAGGTCGTTGGATCCGGGTAGCAGGCGGCCAAATCGGGTCATCACAGGTCGATGGATCCGTGGAATGGGATACAGGGTCAATCGACCCGTCTCGACCAAGAAGACGCGCGTAAGAGCCCGTGGCATGCACGTACCAATTAGAAAAAACGCTAGAGCGTGATGGCACTTGGGGGCTCGTGTATAGTCAAATTACAATGATTTTTACGACGATACACTCCTTTTCTTATTTTCCAATTTTTGATAATTTTTATTTTATTTTAAGGATACCAAAAATTAATAAATTAAGGATTTTTTCTATTACCAGAAAATAAAATTTAAAGTTTTAATGAGAATTTAAATTTAAAATAATTTTAGTGATTGATAATTACTAAAGTAATACAATTGCTAAAATTTATAAAGAAAATTTATTTTTCCTAATTGTTATAAAGATAATTTATTACAATAAGGTGTTATTTTATGTAGTTTAAAGATACATAAGTTTAATATCATATTCGGTGTAAAATCACATAATTAAAATAATAATTAAGGATTATGTCATTTTTCTTATTTTTCAAGAAAATTTTAATTATAATTTTTCTTGGTTATTATCACCAAAGTGAAGTAATCATTAAAAATCTAAGATTAATTAAAATTTATGGAAAATGATTTTGATATTAGAAAATAAATTGTGTGGTTTTATGGTTAAATGAGATGATTATTAAAAGTCATTAGGGTAATTAAAAAAATTAATTCTTGCGTGGAAGATACTGTGAGATAAATTTATCTGCCCAAAGAAGAGAGATTGTGAAACTCGTCCCTTAAGGTTATGGACATTATTGTGAAACCCTCATGAGATTCTATATTTGATATTTTGTGTAGATCACGTGTTAAAGGGTGTAATAGCTTGAAGTTATATTTAAAGAGGTGTGTGGTATAGAATATGAATCTATGAGAAAGAATTAAATTTTTAACCCCAAAATTATCTCCAATTAAGAAAAAGTTCCTATTATTTTTGTAGAGTTTGGAGAGAACTTTCCATGGATATATTATAAGTTCCGAGCAGATATCGAGATCAAAAGTTATGGCCATTTGAAGTAACAATCCTCAAAAGAAGAAGAAGAGACAAAGGTATCGATACCTTTGGAAAAGGGTATCGACATCTTTCAGAGTTGAGAGTCAAATGTATCAATACCTTGAAGGCATGATAAACAGTAACGGGCTAAACGTATCGATACCTTGCAAGCATTATGAAGTGTAGTAGTGTCAAACATATCAATACCTTGACAAGGGTATCGACACCTTTGTGATGGAGGAGTGCGTAATTGCGATGAAATGTATCGATACGTTAGAAAAATATATTGACATCTTGCAGGCTTAGTGAACAGTAAATAACCAAACATATTAATACGTTTGGAGAAAGTATCGATACGTTGCAGGTATAATGCCAAAGATATCGATACGTTTTGAAAGGTATCGACACGTTTGAGTATTTTACAGCCTATTTACATCAAGTAGAGGGATTGTCTTCCTCATTTTAGTTTTTTCACTTTTTCTCCATTTTTGACAGAAACTCTTTCTCTCTCACTCTTGAAACTGATCTCCATCATTTCTTAATCAAACTTCACCATTTCAGTTCTTATGAACTGAGAATCAATACTAGAATTCAGAAATCTCCTTTGATCGGAGTTCTATCCGTTGGATCATGAGGATTCATGAGGAGAGGAGGTACAGTAAACAGTAGTCAAAGAGAGATTCAAGCCAAAAAGGGGCTCCAAGCTCACCTACCAGTTCAGATAAAACTGTTCTTCAGTTTCTCTCTCTCATTTGAACTGTCATTTCATGTAAATCTAAGAATAGATAGTTCGAGTATTGTTCACAAAACCCTAAAAATTAGTGATTTTCTAGTTTATCATTTGTATCGATAAATTAGAGGACTTTGGCTTCTATTGATGTTTAAATAACTGAGAATGATGTGAAAGAGAAGTGAGAACAGGTGTGGACAGTGTATAATAGTATGTTAGAGAGAGAGAGAGGGAAAGCGTTAATAGCATGAGCATGCATTGTATCATGCATGCGTATTATTACAGATAGTGAATCTGTGTTTGTATGTGTATCCAAGCGCGGCAGCTGAGACTAGAGGATCTCCGTCGCGAGGAGGATATTCCGAGGGTGGTCTCCCACCCTAGAATGGTGAGTGAATACACTTTGTTTATTTTGCCTCATATTATGTTTTTAAATGATTGTTATGCTTGTTATCGCATAGAATGTGGATATGTATATATATGAATATATAACTGAAATGAAGAGGCATTGGATATATTGTTTGGTGGCCGGGTTGGCCCCTTATTTATGATAGAATAGGATTTGAATGAATCCTTAAAATTGTTATGAATGTGAGGCCGAAGGCTTATTATATTATGTTTTATTAATATGATGATATTATGAAATTCTGGTCGGAGGCTAACAGCAAATAACGTTTTGATGATTGTTGTGGATATGGCATAGTCAAATATGTATATATGTATAAATATTGATTGGAGTGCCATCAGATATAGTTTTAGCCTTGTGAGCCACAGATATTGTTTTTGATCTTGTGAGCCGCAGATATAGTTTTGGCCTTGTGAGTCACCAGTATTGTTTTTGTGAGTTGTGTGCCATGTTAGTGATATTATATGGGTGAGGATTGGTCATACAGCTTAGAGTGAAGCAGGTGGAATCCGATAGACCCAAGAATGTGGATTGTCCATACAGTCCAAGAGTGGATAGGTGGAATCCAGCATATTTAAGCTATAGCATGCTAGCCATATAAGCTTACATAGGCACACATTCCCAACCAAGGTTGCGGATCAGCCATACAGCTCAGGGAGAGTGGATAGGATCCTAGAAATCGGGCATTACATATATGTTGATTTATATTGATTATCTCAGTCGTGTTTAATATGCCACATCACATATACTTTGATTTTGATGATTACGAGGTAATTCCGTAATCAGTGTATGGTTTCATTTGTTATTTCATTGTGTTGTCTACTCACTGAGTATTTTCTCAAATATTCACCCCTCACTCCCCATTTTAGGTTAGTATAGTCAGCCGTGGTATAGCATAACTGAAGTGGGTTTTCAGTAGATTTACAAGTACTCGACTCATTTGGAAGTGTCATGGTCCACTGAACAGAAATAAATTTGTATATTTTGATTTTATGTATTTGGCTTAACCAAGAACTCATTGAAATAGATACTTTGAAAAATATTTGTAATGTTATGTATTTTATGAAAATCTTTCATATTACATTATTTTTAAAAATGAGTTTAAAAACAGGTACTAATATCTTGCGGGTTCTAAGGATGCATTCTAAGTAATGAGATGTATTTCTGAGATTTGAGGTAATTGCCACGTGGTTGACTAGGATTGGGGCATGACATAGATTTTGAGATTACTTATTTGGCCTGAATATGTATAATTTGAAGAATTTTATTTGTTCAAAGGGGATATATTTTTCAAGTTATATGTATTTATATTTTGTTGTCTTTATGTATAGAGACTATTAGTAAAATTATTGGCTTTGTCCAAAAGAGGGCTAGCAATGATACATACAGGATCTCAATATTAATACCCATAATTGTTAATTGACTATAGTATAATTGTTTCTAACAGTTTCTTTCTGTTTTAATTATAGCAACACCTTGATAGAAGTCATGACTGATTTAAATTATAAGAGATGAAAACAAGATATAGAGTTTACTCTGGGAATTATGGACATAGATTTGGCTCTATATATAGATCAATCATCACCGCTCACTAGAGATAGCACTGATGATAAGAAATACTACTATCGAAAATGAAAAAGGGCAAATGACCTTAGTTTGTCAGTAATAAAGAAATCTATTACTAAGGATTTGCTTAGAAGACTACCTGAGACTGTCAATGCTAGAAATCTATTTATTGAAATAGAGAAAGGGCACAATCCAGATATGGTTAACATAACGTCTTGGTCTAACCAAATCGGATCCCAACTTGATTCATTTCCGATTCGATTGAACTAACCGATGATCTCAAGTCTGATTCAAGGTTTGAAACAGCTTTAGTCAAAGTCAATCATGATAGCCCAAGATTTTTCGGCTTGTCGAATTGATTTGTAGTCTCAGAATTTAGATTTAAGCACTCAGGATTCAGAGATTTTTGGAAGTGCACGAGTAATAAAAAGGAAAACATCTATTATAGATATCATCGACAGGCCAATACATAGGAGAAAGATTAGCTTCACTATTTTTGACTTAAATAGAAAAGAAATAAGTACTACTAGATAAATTCGAGGTCTGAGACCACTTCAACTCACGTGAACACTGAAATATTTGAAGACCATGTATGTATGACAGCTGTATGAAGCAAACAAGATCATTCTTACTTTTGATGAAGAAAAGCCAAAAAATCCTAAGAGATCATATTTATGGTCGTTTTTGAACATATGTAGGTTTACCTTATTGAAATCTAAAAAAAAAAAAATTCTTGAGTGAAAATTGATACAATCAAAGATGACAAAATATAAAGGACTGATAAATTTGAGAAATTTAAATAAGATAGAATCAAGAATAAAGCAAGTATCGATTGCTTTGTTTTCTTGATCAGAAGTTTTCTATTTGATTATGTTTGGGGAAAAAATGTAGGAGTAACACGTGGATGCCCTATCAGTAAGGCAAATGCAGGTAGCCAGGGGTAATCCTACACAACTCCTTCTCATATACACCCCACCCCAGGTATCTCCATGCTCAGGGAATACATACCCTCAGGTAAATTCGGCCTTGGAAATCCCTCTTCTCAGGGACTCCATGGCTCTAATGAGTTTCACCCTATGAAATCATCATTCTAGAAGAATTAATGATGCCTTAGGATTCTCACTGTCTCAGGCGCCATGAAGATTGAGGCTTCTTCTCAAGCATGGCAGGGTCATACACAGCACACCTCAGGCATCCAACAGCAGCAACTGAGACAAGTTGCCTCCCTAGAGACCCAGATAGCTTCTCAAGACCAGTTTACAAGCAATCCCTGATCAGCAGACATGTGCCCCCTCTTTCAAATAAAAAATGGGAATGGTTGCTGACAGTTGGCCCCTTAAATGCACCCGTCCCATCCTCTGACTATTTTTCAGGTGATGGGACGGTGTCCGGCCTATACTTCTGCAGATGTGTTAGCGTCATTAATGAAATTTGGCTGCACACTGTCTCATGTCAGATGTCACATCCTTCCCATTCTCTGATGCCAAGTCACTGTTTAGGAGGGAGGCACTATATAAGACCACTTTCTTCAACTTGAGGGGGATTCTATTCTATTCTATTTTTTTTAACTTTTTTAACTTTTTTTCGGAGGAATTCTTCTTCGACTATAGAACCTCATCGAAAGTTTACACTTCAAATACATATTTTCGTTCGGTAGCCTTGGGGTAAAAGATTTCACACACTCTTTCCCATTTTCAAGCCATTTCCGATTTTCTCTCTACTGTTTTCATCGAAAATCTATTTTCTTTTTCCTTCGCATTATTTCTGACTTAAGCATCGTAGTTTTCCCTTCGGGAACCCCTCCCGACGTCACTCTATAGGTGTTTGTTGTCTTTGCAAGCTTAGGAGGTGGAGCCCCACTGAAAACAGCCATACTTTCAGTCGTTCTCCGATAAAAAAATCTCCGTTCAACAACAGTCACATCGTCCTCACACCTCACCAATTGAATCATTCCTCGTTGGTCATAAGGAGGGTCCACAAACAATTGTCGCACCAACAGCTGGCGTTGTCTGTGAAAATCAAATAAAAAGCCATTGAAGCACCGTGCGTAGAGGAAGAAATATCTTTCAAAAGTTTTCTGAGAAAATATTTTTTGCAGATTTTTCTTTAAGAAAATTTTCAAAATGGCCTGAAAAAAAAACAAGGCAAGTGAAGCTCTCATGAAAATGCTGCTTAGGGAAAAAGGAGGGCCCCGTCCACATGTGAAGGACCCTGGCCTACGATTGAACATACAAATGAGTTGCTGTCCAGTCAGGCCGAAGCGTTGGAAAAGAAACTCTTGAAAATTAGATGCCAGTTAGCCAGAAAACCAGTCGTCGTATGAGGGAAAGAAGTAACATTTTTTCTTTTCGAAGGATGGGAAATTCAAGTTTCCTAAGTGGTTATAAGGAGAGGATTCAGAACTTCGAGCAAGTGCGTGAAAATACGCCCGTAGCCAGGTTAACCATCCAACAGAAAGGAAAGGCTAAAGTTACAAAAGTATTGATGTATAAATTCGAGGCATTACAGGACGTTGGTCTCCCTTTCAGAATCTACGAAGGATAGAAGTATAGAAAAGATGACAATAAAGGACACCATCGAAAGATGAATGAATGGGTGGAGAAGCGCCAATTAGCTCCCACTGATATGAGATGTCATCTCAACAAAAAGCGTGCCCAGGAGAGAAAAACAATAACAACTGATGATAAGATAAAAATAGAAGATTGCATAAAGAAAATACTACAGGAAATGGGATCACAGAGTGCCCCTACTCAGGGAAAGGGATCGAAAAGTAAGGAGGTTACTTTTTTCGCCTCCACTTCTCCCCTATTAAAGAAGATTTTGTCATCATGCCTTCTTGGGAAGTTTCAGATGCCTTAGATAACCATCTACTCTGAGAGGACTGATCCCTCTTCACATATAAGCTCATTCTGAGAAGCGATACTAACGTAAGGATTAACGGAGTTATAAATGTGTCGGCTCTTCTATTTGACTCTAGAAGGGCCAGCCAAGCGCTGATATAAAAGATTGTCGCTCGCAAGCGTCTACAGTTTCACTCAACTGGTGACTATCTTCGAAAACGAGTTCGAAGAGATGACAATAACCAACTACAATCCGAGCATCACAGGGGATGCCGCCCTATATAGGAGAAGGCCCCGACAGAATGATTAGCGAAGGGGTAGAAGAAATCATTAATGAAATTCCAGGAATGACCTTAAGAATGCAGGAAGAATCAACAGGCAACACAAGGGTCATTTTCCTGAGCCTTGGGAATAAAAAGGACCTGAGACTCTTTTAATTATCAAAGAAAATCCTCGCAGAAGAACTCAAATGGTGATCGCACGAGAAAAGAAAGCCTGTGTAATCCGGATTGAGAAGAATTATCAAAGTATAGCCCCTGAGAGAGTCTCTTCTTACGTTTGGTATTTTTGCAAAAAATGACTATGTACTTATTTTTTCACATGAATAAAATAGGTTACTTATAAAGTCTTCTCAAATCTTTATTCCTTTTACTACTAATTTCCTTTTAAAAGTAATAAGGTTGGCTATAGTTGTAAAATTCCTTAGACACTAGTTGAAGACAGAAGACCCTGACTATCTCAAGTACCGTAAGCCCCCATTCGCCAATCAGACATCCTCAGCATTTAAGACCTGGTTCGAGTTTAGGGCATGGTAAACCCTGAACGGGATAGATAAAATAGAAGACCCTGATCGTCTTAGGTATCATAAGCCCTCATTCGCCAATCAGGCATCCTCAACGTTTAAGACTTGGTTTGAGTTTGGGGCGTGATAAACCTGAACGAGATAGGTAGAACAGAAGACTATGACCGTCTCAGGTGCCGTAAGCCCTCATTCGCCAATAAAACATCCTCAGTATTTAAGACCTGGTTTGAGTTTGGGACTTGGTAAACCTTGAACGAGATCGATAAAATAGAAGACCCTAACCGTCTCAGGTGCCGTAAGCCCTCATTCATCAATCAGGCATCCTCAGCGTTTAAGACCTGGTTCAAATTTGGGGCATGGTAAACCCTGAGTAGGATATGTGGAACAGAAGACCCTGATCGTCTCAGGTGTCGTAAACCCCCATTCGCCAATCAGGCATTCTCAGTATTTAAGACCTGGATCGTGTTTGGGGCGGGATAAACCCTGAACGAGATAAGTAGAATAAAAGACCCTGACCATCTCAGGTGCCATAAGCCCCCATTCACCAATCAGGCATCCTCAGCGTTTAAGACCTGGTTCGAGTTTGGAGCATGGTAAACCCTGAACGGGATAGGTAGAACAGAAGACCCTGATCATCTCAGGTATCGTAAGCCTCCATTCGCCAATCAGGCATACTCAGTGTTTAAGACCTAGTTCGTGTTTGGGGTATGATAAACCCTGAACAGGATAGATAGAATAGAAGACCCTAACCGTCTCAGGTGTCGTAAGCCCCCAGTTTCCAATCAGGCATCCTCAGCATTTAAGACCTGGTTCGAGTTTGGGGCATGGTAAACCTTGAATGGGATAGGTAGAACAGAAGACCCCATTTGAGTCAAGTACCGTAAGTCCTGGGTCATATCAGACATCCTTAGCGAATAAGACTTGATTGAGTGAGGTGTTATAAACCCTAATCAAATCGGGACCCAAGACTTGAAGGTCTTTGAAGACCCCTAACCTTAATCAGTTGTTCCCCCAATTCGAAGTAAAACCAAATTTGGAGCCAGCATCCAGATGGATTCCTACCCCAATGACTCCCTAAGTGCTCCATAATGTGATTAGTAATAATGTTTTATTGAGTTATTTCTTCAAAGTAAACAGAGTTAGATTCTTATTTATGGCATAAGTTAATAGGGAGAGGGGAAGATGTATAAGGAGAACTGAAGGAAAGATTCATTTTTTATTTCTTGAAAGATTATATGTGTGACCCGTATATACAAATAAAGGGAATTATACTTTAGAGCGAAATACTGAGACCTCCATTGGAAATTTTTTCCTAAAGTCCTAAACCTATGTTACAAAGTCCCTCACTCCGAAAGTTCCACTAATTGGTCTTTTGACCCGGGGTGCAATAGGGTAGGTTTATCTGATAGGTTAGAGGATGAAGCTTCTTCTTTGGCAAATGCCACCCGGGAAGAAGGCTCGTGTTACTGGGTGAAAAATAAGTCGTATGGTCCCTGACTCAGGCTATTCAGGTTGTATTTTGATTTGGCAAACATTAAAACCAAAATATTAGGAATATATAGTATACACAAATAAGAAGAATTTGTATTTATTTCAAAAAATTTTAAGTACAAAAGGATGATTGCATACAAGTATAAATTCAAAAAATTACAAGGTCAAGAATACTGAAAGGGGAGCCGGTCAAAGGTCTTTGAGGTTATCCTCTTCTTCTTCACTGGATGAGATGTCTTGGACAGTTGCCTCATCCAAAGGAGTCAAGGGAGGATCCGAATTCTCCTCCCCTTGAGCAGGTGGGACTTGTACCCTGACCGGCTCGGTGATGTCAGAAGGGGGGTCCGTTGCTTGTTTGCTTGAGGCCCTCGAAACCATCTGGCCCAGTCGACTAAATAACCAGTCAAGTTTTAGGTCTGGGTATTCCTGAAGAAAGAGACGACTCATCAGGTCCAGACCATCATTAACCCCTGGTCATATTATGCTTTAAGCTGGGCCGGGACCTCTTCTTTCTCGTTTTGAAGTGCTTTCAGGGATTCAATTTTCTCCCTTAGCTCCTTCTTTAGCACCTCACAATCCTATGACGCTCGATTCAAGTTATTGATAGACTCTTCATATGACTTCTTCAATGGGGCCTCCTCATATTTAACTAACTGAAAGAGGTCGATCAGTTGGTTGTATTTTCCCGTGAGGCTCTATCTCTCCCCTTTCAGATGGTCGTTATCAATCGAAAAAGCTTAGCTCAGGGCCTCAGCAGATGAAAGTTTTTCAGTCAAGGTTTGCTTTTCTTTCGTCCACTGGGAGTTCTCAGCCTCCAAAACAGAAACCTTTACTTTCAGGTCTGCTTCCTTCCTAGATGACTCTTGTCGTAGTGTGGTCAATTGTTTTGGGGCCCTTTTCTCCATCTTCCTGATTGATACCGAGACTTCTTCACTGACCTTTATTGCTTGCTGGAGTTCTTTCATAAAAAAGTCCAGCAAGTATGCGTTCTACACAAGAAAAAACGGATAAATCAAACATATCAACCAAGGTAAAAGTTTGAAGTGATAAATCAAGAATCATAACAGCTTACCCTGTACGCATGTATACTCATGTATTCGAGAGCATTGCTAGCATGAATGCTCCCCATTATAACTACCTTCTTCGGAGGAATGACTTATCGGGTCCCGTTTATTAAGTTAAAGAGGTATCTGAAATTCTCCCTCTTCTTGACAAGAAGATCCTCTCATTGAAGTCTGCTTTCACCCGGGTGATTATCATCTAAAGAGATCGAGATGTGGGCTTCTCCTTCTTTCAAACCTTCATCCCAGGTGGAATCTTCTCCTCGGTCTGATCGGCTTCCTTCGACTTGTCCCAGAGTCTTTTACTTCTTTCTGGGCTCCTCGATCTCCTCCTCTAAAGGTCTTTTGCCTTTGTCTTTAGGTGGCGGAGGAGCTTTCTCCTAAAGGCATACTCCCCCTTCGGGGGTCTTTTTCTTGGTCAGGATCCCTTTTCCTTTAAAGCGATCGGAGGATTTTCTTTGGGCACCTGAGACCTTAGATGCCCTGGATCCTCCTCGGGATAACAGCCCTTGTAGGATGTCCATCACTTTTTTCCTCCTTCCATCTAAGGACCTTTTAGTCCTCACGGTTGTAGACAGTTCTAGTCAGAATCCATATAGAGTCACGTTCAAGATTATTAAGATAAGGAAGATTTACCTTCATTCATATCGGCCCGAGCCTTTGAGAGCTCGCTTCGAGTAGTGGACGGGTAGGCTAGCCGCGATTTGGTCAGATTCTCCCTACTGAGGAGATATCTAATGTCTATGGCGGGAAGGCCCAGCAAGACGTTTGCCACATTGATCGGAATGTCAGGCTGGTCCTTCCTTACTTCTGCTCAAAATGTTTTTTAATCACCAGATAGCATTATCAGAGATGATTTCTTTCTCAGGAAAGGAACGTTACCTGCCTTTCGGAAGACTAAAGGAGGGGGACCGAGAATATTGTCAGTTTCCTCCCAGTTGGTGATGAACCAACGATCCTTCTAGTTCTTGTTTGATGAAGAGTTTCCTTTAATTTTTGACTGGCGGTAATACCACCCAAGGTGATGACTTGTGTTCTTCCTAAGCAGATACAAATGCAGCACTTCATCTGGAGTGGGGCTTCGTTACCCCGCCCTCACTTTCAGGACAAAGAGCCCAGCCAGAATTCTTCAGCTATTTAGGGTGAGCTGGTACGGAGGCACCCCGAACGTCTAAAATATTCTAGCGAAGTAGGACTGCAAGGGGAGATGGGCACCCAGCAGCAAGTGTTCTTCATTTAAGGCCATCTCCCCGGGGGTCAGGGCACTCGGGATCTCCTCCGATCAGGGGACCCCGAGTTGTACACTGTCCGAGATCTGAAAAAGTTGCCTATATGCCCGAAGGTCTGCCACATTTACAGTAGAGGGAAACCAGTCCGCCTCATTAGGTCCCCTACTCCAGGCTTGCTCAGACGCATTTTCTCCATAGCCGCCCTCTTCCTGACCAGTGATCGGGTCCCTAGATGATTCCATTCTTGCTCTGGTGACGTCTGACAAAAGATCAAATTTATCCAGAGTTTCACTGACCTGCAATAAAAAACACCAAGAAAGAAGCAAAAAACGGTGAAAGTTCAAAGAAAACAACAAAGAAAAACTCTGATAACAGAAAGATGTAAGAGATTCGGAGAATGAGTGTGAAAGTAACAGGAGAAAAATGGGGTATTTATAGATGAAGAGAGGTGATCCCAGTCGTTGATCTAAACAGATACGAAGTCGCCACGTGTCCAGGACCATAAATACCCCCACAAGGATTGAAGAACCGTCAAGTCCGCCCAACAGTGATTCAACATATGGCGCATCCTTAGCCAAGCATTCAAAGACCTTTCAGTACCCGAGGAGCCACCTTCTCAGAGATAGCTGTTGATAAGTATGACACGACTTTTGACAGGTACAATTAATGAAGACGGAACGGAGACCCAGGCAGGACACATCATCAACAGTATAACGACTCTGTTAAAAGAAAGAGAAAGGATCTCAAGGACAATGAAGCT
>JAVXUL010004904.1:0-12708 GCA_035590515.1 Trichilia minutiflora | reverse complement strand
GATTTCCCATTTCTGTCCCTCTGGAAATACACTTTTCGCCTCTACGTAAACGGATGAACAAGAAATATGGGAGAAATTCCGCTATCTGTCGAAAGGGATAAGGCTTTTTCTCTATCTTATAGCCCGAATTTGCCTTCATTATGATTATGTAGAATCTATGCCAAAGCTCTTTCTCCGCTGGAAAATAAAAGAACTGGACTTCGATCTCTCTTTAAAGCCAAATAAAGGAAAGTAGGGCCCGGAAAGCGCTATCTCTTCTCTCGAAAACTGCGCACGGATAACTGATTCCCGATCTTCCCGCCTTTTGGGCCCGGGTACTACTCACCAGGATAAGAAAAACCAGGATAAGAAAAAGCTCCCTTTCCTAAAATCGGGCAAGTGCGCCTTCTCAGAAGGAAGGGAAGTGTGACTCCATTTCCCACCAAGCCCTACGTAAAGAGCTCCTGCTTCGCCTCTTTGAATCACTTCCAATGCCGTTATTCTATGAATCCTTGTTCTTGCGGGACCCGATGACCTAAAAGTCGCGGCGGGTTAGGTTTTAGGAAGATGCGGCAGAACAATGAAGCTTGGCTTATTAAGTTAGGGTGGGGTCTTCTTACTCAACCAAATTCGCTTTGGGTAACTGTCTTGAAGACTAAGTAGATTCAGGATGGAGAGGCTTTGACCGAAGTAATTACGAGAAGAAATGTTGATTCGTTGTGGAGGGGCATTGGTAGTGTGTGGCAATATGTAATCCAGGGCATTAAGTGGATTCTTGGAGATGGAAAAGAAGTCCCCTTTTGGGAAGATGTTTGGATTTCTGATTCTGATGAAGGACCTATTCTTCATAAAGCGCTGACTGTTGTTCCCATGAATGAAAGGGCGAAACTAGTAGATATTTTAGGATTCGTTTCGGGTGTAAGGTGACCTTTTGCATTCTTCACCGGGCACGATAGATCATGCAGAGTGCATCTGTGGGAAGTGGTGTGGGAGGAACTAAACGAAGTAGAGTTTAAAAGCTTATTGGGCCCCCTACGGATTGGGTGAAACTGAACTCCGATGGTGCCTACAAGTCTTCGGTGGGGTGAGCAGGAGCTGGTGGTTTTGTTAGAGATTCCACAGGAGCTTGGGTTGCTGGGTTTACGTACATGATTGGTACCTGCTCATCGACTAGAGCTTCACTTTGGGGTGTATTCACAGGTTTGAATTTTGTGTGGAACCTGGGGCTAAGGAAGATCATTCTTGAAGTCGATTCAAAATCAGTGGCTGGGCTTCTTGAGAATGAGAAGGGTTGTGATGAGTCAAACGCATCCATTGTGCATAGTATCTGCAACATGTTCGCGCGAGAATGGACAGTTCGAGCCCAATAAGAAACTAAAGGGGCAATGGTCGCGAATAGGTTTGCATAAAGGTACGTTTCAACGAATCTTGATGTTGGCTGGGAGTCCCCTCTTCGGTTCGGAGAGGGAAAGGTATGGAGATTGGAATCCACAAGAGCATCAGCCCTTCAGCCCTTTCTTAAGCATATACGCGGCTAGCATCCCATTCACTCAGCGATCTTCTATCGCTTCGTTCTTCCCGTTGTCGCTGGAGATTGAACTTAGTGCTAGGCTTCCGCTGTCGGTCCGGCACCTGCGCATATGTGCTCCTTGACTGCCTACGCCTACGCTCACGAAAGACAAAGCCACTCACGAATCCATTTTCTTTTTCCTAACGCAGGAATGCCTGCCCGAAGCCAAAGACACCCATGCAGCGGCCATCGCCTACCCCTGCTCCGGACCTTACTGCTGGCTTTTAGCTTTCTTGCTTGCTATGCGCCAGCTAGCGGAATGCTTTACCGAATGCGCCAACCAACCGGAGGTGCCGGGCCTACGTGTGCCAACTCCAACTAGGAAACAACTACCGCTTGGGCCTAAGCTCCTGAACCAGCAGGAAGAAGAAGCGCACCCGAACCCCCTGACTGGAAAAGTCTATTGATTTCCAAAATGAATGTTTAGCCGACCGGGCTGAGTGTTTGGGCGGGATGTCTAAGAATAAAATAGGATATGTGTAACAAGGAAGCGAACGTACCGGATTCGATTGACCCCTTACCATGAAATGACAGGTTTTTTCCTCTTATTTGATTGGAGAGTTTCCGGGTATTGAATTCTTCTTCTCCGCGGGGGACTTCTCCTCCATTTCTGCCTATCCCAAGCCAAAGCCCAGGTTCGTAGACCTGCCATGCCAATCCCATCTCCTATTCCCTCTGTATTCTCTTCAAAGCTAGCCTCACTATCATATCTCTTTACCTTTCTACCACGGAAACGTCGATGGAATGTGGTCGATGGAATGTGTACCAGGGCAACATGATGAGACAGGAAGGAAGAGTCAAGCAGTCAAGTGGTACGCTACAGCGGGCGAAAAAGAGGTCCATTTGTTATGTGAAAAAAATAGGATAAAAAGATCTCCTAATCTGGGCTGCTGGTGCAAGCTTCTACCTAACTAAATGGGACTTTCTAAATGAGTTGATTCCTGCAAATCCAGCCGAAATGATTCCTTCAGCTTGATGTGAAGCGATGAGAAAAAGAAATAGCCTTCAATGAAAGCTCTGGATTTGCCTGTCCCTATCTCCTCATTCATCCTTTTATGAAAAGATCGAAGCCGGTTTCCGGTTGATTGGATACCTCCAGTCATTCTCTACCAATTCCTTTCAAAGCGGGGAATTCCATATCTTTCTTTCTTGGCCTATTCGAGCAGGTTATGGCATTACTGTCTGTAAAGACATGCTTCTTTGATTGGCCCATTCTGCCAGAAGTCTATCTCCTTTTGCTAGACCTTTCTTCGATGCGATGGCTTGGGAAAGGAACTTCACCGCTCATGGTCTTCCTCTCATTCTCTACTATATATGGGTAAACCTCGGAGCGAGCATCATATATATGAGATAAGAGAGATTAGAAATCGTTGGTGAGATCGTAGAGCAGCAAAGCGAATGGGAGAAACTGATGAAGTGAAGTTAAATAACAAGGGCATCGGGACGTTTTCGTGAGTTCGGTTCCTCTAGGTCTAGGTCAGGTCGAAGCCAGGATGATCCTTTCGACCCATTCCCGCTTGAAGCTCTCTCCTGTCATGTCGGAGTCTGTGGCTTCTCACTCTCATTGTTATTTTCTAGAGAAGAGAAACAAGGGATTTGCTTTTCATTGAGAATATCCGAGACTAGAGGACTTCGCGAAGTGAAGAACTACTTAACCCGAATGGCGTAGTGTCAGTTAGTCATGTCATTGAGTGCCGATAAGAAAAATCGTAAACAAGGGGAAAAAGTGATCCTAGTTTAAAAAGTATATACCACCGGTGTCAAACACAAGTTTCTGCCCTAGACCTTTACCCTGCTTCCTGGAGTTCAACTGAATAGCTGGCTCCAACAGTACCAGGATCGACAGCAAAGAGATCAATCCTAGTGAGAGCCCTCCTGGGAGAACTCTTCAATACGAAATATTCGAACAAGTCTCACTATGGGTAGGTCATAAGTCACTCTTCGAGGCATAGCGCCGTTCTTTAAGCCGTATTTACCTTGCGCGTAGCCGGTCTGTGGTCACAGAATCTCCTTCATAGGTGAGCTCTCGGGGTTTAGAGAACTTTTTGAAAAAGAATTGGTCTCTTCCCCTTCTTTGTATCGGTCTTTGTTTCGGAGCTGAGGTCGAAAGGAGCTTTGGGAAAGTCCCCAACTGGTCTTGACCGACCAACTGCCGAAATGCCCTTGCTCGGGTCAGCTCTTCGGGGGTCAAGTCTTTTGACAAGCTTTTATGAGGCTACCTTTCTTAGTGAAGGCTTTTCTTTTTGGTTTGTGATGGGTCTAGCCCCGTGAGCCTCTCCAAACGTTCTCATATCAAATCGGCCTATTTGTTGTTGTTGTTGCGGGCGTACGGTACTACGGCCTTTATTCTTCCACTTTCTAAAAATGTAGAGCAGCGAATCGAGAGTTTCTCGCTATGTCCCCATTCCTTTCTTCTATTCTATGGCCGATCTTCTTGAATCAAAAGCTGGTGCAAGCGATCTCATAGGTGGCACGGGGAATCACTCGAGATAGGAAAGCATTAAGCAATCAAAAAATGCTTTTACTAAATAAGGCCGGTTCCCCTAAGCAATTCAAGGGCTACGGCTTTCGAGTTGAAACTCCGCTCCTCGACTTAATAGCTTTCTCGTCTTCGGAGAGTTATTGCTTTTTAGTTCCCTTTTTGAGAGAGCTCCTTGACCTGGTCTCTCGACGCTTAGAGGCTTGTGGTATATTTCAGTTCGTACTCGCATCAAGCTGCGCTGCGGTCTCCGCCCCTTTCGATTATGATCTTAGTAGGGGCTCGTGCCCTTCGTTTACATGGAGGAGTCTGCCCAACTCAAGGTTAGGTTCTCAAGAAGGGAGTCATCTTTCGCATTGGGAGCGGCTTGTCGGTGAAAATAGGGGATTACCCTTGGTTGCCTATCTCTTGGAACAATGTTGATTGATTCATTGAGATGGTCTCTGGCCAAGCCCTCGTCCCAAGTGAAGTTGAGGTGGCAATCTATCGAGGAATCGGCTCTCGAGTCACCGAATTCGCGCATGACCTAAACTATACCTCTTCTCAGGCAGAAAGAAGGTCAACCTCACCTAAGGCACCTTTCTTTCTCGACGATCAAAGAGTCAAAACTCGCTTTCGAGCTAACCAACCATGGACAGCCAACAAGCCAAACGAGTTATCATTCACGGATCACTCAGCTGTGACAAGGGAGAGGGGGTCATACCCGCCGGAGCCTAACGGAGAAAAGGCTATGCCCAATAGGGGAAGACTGCGGTAAAAGGATGTCCGTATGTTGATGGCTAGCTCGTACAAGCCAATATTGGACCTAGGTTTGTTTATGGATCTGGTCTTGTCGAACAGGTCCGGATTCGAGGTTCGAACACAAAAGCCCACTAGCCGAGCTGAACTGGTTAGTGATGGAAGCAATTCCCACGAACGGAGAACAAAGGGATGTAATTGCCTTGCCCCCTTCCCCAGCCATGACCGCTCATCCACCGCACCGCTTTTTCTTTCTTAATAATGACGAAATCCTGTCTTTGTCTTTCCAGGCTGTCTTTTGCGTGCTATTCCTTACGCCCTGAGACTCCACTTGGATTCATTTCAAGTCTCGAGTTCTTGTTCTTCATTCTCGTATATGAAGTTCGAACGAGAGCTTTGATGCAATGACAATTTACAAGCAGTAGTGACAGCATACTCAATGTCCGGAATACATAAAAAAATCCTTAATTCCCGCCTTGGCTTGGCCAATAGACCAATCAATGGTGCTGTATCGGAAACAAGATTCAGTCGCTACAAGCGAAGGAGAATAAGAAACCGGCCACGGGTAGATGAACTAATCTACAACAAACTTGGCCCACTAAGCACTAGGAGAGTCGCTTAGAGAATATGCCTAGACCGGAAGACTAAGGGATTCTTCAGGTCTAGACGTAGCCTTATTGAATGCCAGTTAAGGTAAGCTCTCAGTGGATGCCATTACTTGACTCAATCTATCCGGGCCGGGTGATCGAAGGCGTATCGCGGTCGACGCTGATTATACGTTGCTTCGACTGCTGCCCCAGCCAATAATAGGAGTGGGTACCAGACTCGCTAAGAGGAGAGACAAATCACAGTTGCTCCGCGCCCCCTAACTACGGAAGACCTGAAAGAGGTGGCGTCAGGCATAGATCGCGGATTCTATGAATTTCATTCTTTCCTCTTTGACACTACGCTACGCGCTAGACTAGACTCAGAATCCCTCTATTTGAATTTGTTTGATCTATATCTCGATGATTGGCACTTCTATAGAATAGAAAGAAGGAGTTGTCACCCCTCGTCAAAGTACGCCCAAAGACTTCTCTTCAATTCCTTTAAGCAGAAAAAAGGGTTGACTAGACTTCCCCCTGAGAGCAGCTCAATCGACGAAGTAAGATGAGCCGATGGCAAAAAAGGAAAGAGAAGGAATGCCTTTCCCAGTCATAGTCGAATTCGCAGTTTCAGCAGCATAGCCTCTTCAGAATCTCAGTTCCTCAAAAGGCCAATAAATATAATAAATATAGATACGAGAAAGGTAACAGCCTTGATTGTGTTCAAGGAGCGACTCGACTAGTAGGAATGATAGACGGAAGAAAGAAATCCAAGTCAACGGCATTTTCGGGGGAAGAAAGAAAAAAGGACGAACCTGAGATCATGGATATGGATGAAAGAGTCGTTTTTCCGGGCTATTGTGTATTAGAAAAGTTCTACCCCGCCCCGGATCTCAAAATCTGTAGGATCAGTCTCTTCGGGTGACGGGTTCCTGCCCGATAAAGGGAAGAAGCAAGCTCAACAAGCAATCAAGGAGAAGTAAGTCTTAAGCCAAGCCGATCTCTTAATAGACGCCATTCTTAGATCTTGATGTGACGGCAGGTGCCAAGGCCAACAAGAATGGTAGCAGCGGGAAGTGGGAAAGACAGCATTCGAGTCTGTCTCCATTGCTAAAACTTACACCGATCTTTCTATTACATCAACAAAGCTAGCTCAAATGCATATATATAAAAGACAAAGACGGAATGATCGAATCCACACCTATATCCTATATCCGACAACGGATTGATGACCCATTCTATATTCGTGAAGCATTATTAACTAAAACTGGAGGTGGCAAATGGTAAGATAGAGTTTGGTTCTGTCTCGCTGGGGTGCCTATATCCCTATGCTCCGCGAAATAGCGTTCTCGTCTCCCCCGTGCGTGCGTCATTCAGCACAGGGATGTAGGTCACAGCAGATCACAGGTGAAGACTGCAAGCTGGTCACGATCGAAGGAAGATTCTGGCCGATCTAAAAATCTTTCGTCAAATCTTGTAAAATTGATTAATGTTCCTTTTCCACTCAGCAGTAAGGAAAAGAAGAAGGAAGGATCAATGACCAGAACGAATAGAAAGGAGCAAATCAGGAAGCGTAGCAGGTTTTTATTTTAAAAAAGTCTTTTCTCGTACCAGTTTTGAATGGATACAGTTGAGGTCGGATCCCCAGTCGACGAGTGTTCGATAATTAGAATTATTGAACCAGCGTCCTCGTATCTTGACATCTATCTACTTGTACGATCCATCTATTGTTGATAATTTTGAAACAGTCTTTCATCTTCTTCCTAAGGAATAGCTTGCTGAATAAGCATAGATCATTCTACCTTTTCCTTCTTTAGGGTCAATAACCTAATTCTGTGATGCATCGCTGTTGAGGAAGCCTGGCTCATCATAGCGTGATCATCTTAGAGCTATCATCATAAGCATAAGAAGGTGACCCTTTTGAGTCGATTTCATTATCACTAGATGACTCTTCTAAGCATGGACACTATCTGAATCAGAAGAGCTTTCTGAGCAAGATCCTCAATAGTCATCCAAAGAAGTCGATCGATTCGCTTACTTCAGTAGTTAGTTACAAATTTGGATAGGGGGGGCCTAGCCATTGCATTGTTGTCCTCTTTCCCGCACGAGGAAAATCCTGATATGATACTAAGGTGTCAAGGAATAGAGGCAAGGAGGGGGAATAAGTAGTTTTCGTTAGTGAATTCCTCGTAGTAGGTTCTTCCATCTTCTTCAGCCACTCTCCCTATGGTCGAGCTGATCGTAGACCACAGGGAGAGTCGCAGATTGGATAACGAGATCGAGACCTATCAGCGGAGGGAGCAACCATTTGATTCATTGCCTCTGTCCCGTAACCGTAGTCCCTCACCTACTGCTCTGAATCTGACCAGGCAAGCCTCCCCCATGTCAGCTAGCAAGCAAGCCATAAGCAAAGCGACGGAGCAGGCTCTCTATCCATCCTAGGGCAAGCACTCGTTTAGGGAGATGAGTGAAAGGGCTGGCTATTCTTTTCGAGTGAGTTTACGAACTTCACTTCATCCTTCTCGAGGGAAAATCGACGGAAGGTGACCAACGGGAAGCGAAAGAGTGTACTATCGAATAAGGAAGTTACTATTGTTTTGTTTTTGTGAGATTTGTTTATGATCAGCTTCGCCTTAGATCAGAGTGGTCGTTTTGCGGCTTGATAGACAGCACCACTAGCACGATCCATCCATCGATCTCTCTCCGGAGCCAGAGAGTGAGGAGAGCTTTAGCTCTGGGTGGGATAGTGAATTCAGACCTCTTACGCTTATCTATGACAAGCCTCCAGAAGGAAGTCTTGGTTCAAGACTACTATAGTTATGTAGCGCTTGCTATACATGAATGGGAAGAAGCCTTTGATTCTCCCTGTCTGTGCCTTTGGTCTCATAGCTCGAGCGCTTCTTTTTTCCAACTATCATGTAAAGCATGCAGACATCTCGGTTATTGAGGGTGGACGTAATTCAGGATAAACTTAACAGCCCTCTTTTTCTTCCGAGCTCCTGATCATGGTATAGAAAGGCAGAGTCCAGGACCAGACCAAGCAAGGGCGGGGTCAAAGAGCAGGTAGCAGGTAATGAAGATTGGCAGCAGGATGGATGCCCACTACTCTTAGTAGAAAGGAAGAGCCATCGACAAAGGAACTCAATTCACCGAGACTCAATAAATCGATGATTACCTTTATGATCGACCGGACGGTACCGTCAAAGATGTTTCCTTAAATCCGGATTTCTAATTTCATATGCTGAACCTGACTTGACTTTGACGCGTTGGCTTTGGCTTGTCCTATATCTTAATTAATCGGAAGAGTCAGTAGCTATCCTGTGCTCAAGAGGAAGAACTCAACTCTTTACAAATCTTTACAAAGCCGCTCTAATCACTTTTTGTAATAACCTTCCTTTTGAATGCCGCCGGTTGTAACCTTTATAGCGATAGCGAGTCAAAAAGATATCTTTCGATCAGAAAAGAAAGAGCTTTCCCCTAATCTCTACTACTCCCGTCAAGCAATAGACCTAATACCCCCCTTTGCTGCAAAGGAAGAACCCAAGTAGTTAACCGAGTCGTGGGCGGCAATGCTTGGGCAAGAGAGATCCGTGTTTAGTAGAGTGCCTTCTGATCCTTCGATTGAGGATAAAGAGTCCGAGTTCCACTAATAAGAATAACCACCTTGCTTCTGGGGAAAAGGGGCGTCCATTACTTGCTTCAATTGCGATTTATCCTTATCCTTTCTGGCCTCAGACTTGTGCCTAATCTTATAAAGATCAACCGCGAGTCAAAGAACTCCTCTTTCGTAGTACACTTCTTTTATTGAATTGACTGTAAAATAAAAGGTGTGATGGTCTCGCCAATGAATTTTCTCGTTAACAGCAGGATCTCTTCCACTTCTTGCTGAATACCTTTTCTTGCTTCCGAACATAGGCCATCCTCTCCTAAGGAAGTACTTCATTCAATGAAGGCATCGAGCCCTTAGCGGCCTTAAGTCAGGCTCATCCATCGCTCGGGATGGAGGTTGCTTTTTCTTGGCAGTAAGCTGCTTTCTTAGTTGTAGAAATCCATCACTAGTCTTTCACAACGAATAGACACCAACCATCATATGTGAATACGGTACGTACTGCTTGCCCTCTTCTCTTGCTTTCCATTTTTCGTAATGTGCATTTAACCCTTGTATAGAAAAAGATAGACTCTTTCATAGAGAGAGCCGACCGGACCTCTAATAAGCCAAATTTTCCTTCACAGTAACAAAGGCTTACCCCCCCTTTCTATCGACATCACGCCATCAGCATATCCATAAGTACTTTTTAAGTCTGCAATCGGTACTGTACTTTAAGGCTTCAATCGGTAACTTAATTCAGTCTGAAAGATGGCACTCCTTTCATAAGAACTCCCTTCAGATATTATACGGAGGCATTAGTTAACCCGGTGTATTCGTAGCAATAAGGCCACTAAGGTCCACCCCTGATTCTGTTTCTGTTACGAAAAATATGTCCTCATCCTCGGCCAGAGGTACCTCAGCGATCCATAGCATAGCCCTAGAAAAGTGAAAGACTATCGGTGTAAAGACTCTCAGCTAGTCGGGAAAACCCCTCTATCTTTTCAAGTCCCATTCCATTGGTCGGCTCCCTCAACAAGGGGTTCGGAATTCTTTCTTTCTCTTCCGGCCCTTTTAAGTCCAACTGCTCAGATAGCAAAATCGTAAGGTTCACAGTCTTAATCTCTTACCTTATTATCTCTTGGTAAGAGAAAAAAGTCCTATCCTTCAGGGCTGTCCTTGCGGAAGTTGGTGCTTAGCTTAGCCGTCCAATCGTGAAGTGAAGTTCTCATAAGCGGATTTAGGGCTTGGCTTGCTTGGGTTAGCTTCCTTACTTGCCTCACCTGGGCTATCAAGTCGGTACAGGTCATACAAGAAAAAAGAAGATTTTCATGCCCGGACATTGCCCTATGGCCTCACTCGCTGACATGGGACCTACTCGCTGACATGAGTAGCTGCTTTCCCTTTCTTTCCCATGCTCGGCTCTCACCTCGGGCTCAGTTAGCTAACCTTCCTACTCGCTTCTTTCCCTATCGCTTTTCGGGTGAATATTCATTCTTAGCTTCCCTCGAGTTACTACGTGCCTGCCAGAGAATGTCTAATTTCTTTCTGTTGGGCTCTATAGGGCCAACTCATGCGTTTTATCGTCATCATGTGGAAGATTTCTTTAAAAGGCTAAGGGCTGGGCCTACAACTGCAAGCACATAAACTCGATGTACGAATGGTGCTCCATCCGGAATAAAGCCATACCCTCCCTCTCATAGAAAGACAGACGGAATAGACTAATGGGCTGTCAAGGCTTTCCTCTCATTACTCTTTCCACGGCAAAAGCAAGGAGCATCGCGATACGCACAAGAATTTCAATTAAATTAGCTCAGATGTATCCTTTCTTTCAAGTGCGGCTCTATGCAAAGGTTATTGTTATTAAGCTACCTATGTTATGGTTATGTAAGGGTTTAGTGATCGACTCTTCTAGCAATGGTTTTGATAGAGCAAGGCTTCGGAGGGACAAGATTGATGAAGTTAGGAAGACGGATGCCTTGTGGTGAATGGAACGAGGTAACTATTCAGAAATACGATATCTCCGCGACTCGGAGAGCAGCTGCTCCAACAGAAGGGCGAGCCTTTTTAGCTATGATTATACTCGTGATTTTAGCTACATTATGTACTTGTGATTCTAACCACGACTATCCTTGCAGAATGGGACTCCTTGCGTGGCGGTGAAGAAAGAACGGGCGGCGGTGAAGAAGGGAGCATACGCAGGGAAGAGGGAGCAGAGATTCTTTCTCGAATTTTATTATATACAATCATTCTTCGTCTGCCCCGCGGCATCGGTTAAGGATCGAGTATGAGTATTCAGTATAGATAGATACCCTGGTAACTGGTGGACAGAAATAGCGACAACTCTTCTTTTGCTTGCGAAGACATCTGGTTGGTTTAGTCTGATAATGGCCAGAGAGCTGATTAACCAATTATTGAAGACTAATCCGTGTCTCCAGCAATAAAAAGATTGAGGATCACTTTTCTTTTTAGGTTTCTAGTGTGTCAGTTTAAAACTCTGAGATCTTTGACCACTAACATCCTCCCGCTGACGCGGGAAAAGACTTCGATTATCTCATCCGTTCGGTACGGGACGGAAGCCCCTACTAGATCCACAAAGGCTGGAGCTTAGGACTGAAACCTAGGGATTCTCGTTATTACCATAATGTATGGTATGCTATTAAATCTCGGTGTAGCACCTACCTTCGGCCTTTACTTCTAACCATCTGGTTTCTTTTTCTAGCTGCGCCCCCTTAGTGCGAGGTTGAAGAAAGGTATAAAATGCCCCTATCAAGATCAAGATAAAGTGGTCAACGCATGCTAATTCAGCGGGTTCGAGACCCTCATACAAGGGGATCAAGAAAATAAAACAAGAAGCGCCCCGGGCGACTGACAAGTGAAGAAGTCCCGTTTTGGCATGAATCGATTCCCAGCAGGGGCAATCATCCGAACAACTCCAGATTCTATTGATTCGGACCAGCTGATCTGTTTCATACGAAAATTCAAATCTTCATAAATGGGATAGGGATAGTTCATCAAGCCACTAATATCTCGGGAGTTTGCTCTCCGATGAAACCCCTTCCGCTTGCTAAGCTCAAGAAAGACGCTTCCCAACTCAACCTACTCTACTCTTAAAAAATAGCTCAAACTTTCTCTTTGAAAATAATGTCCGAGAACTTTTCTTAAGTCAACTATTGGATATTCACCTTTATAGGAGTGCTGCACGATGACGAGGAGGCAGCATAGCGCCAGTGGTAACGTGTGAGTTCGGCTTTTTCACAGATGTCGGTCCTGGAACATACTTCAATCTCGTTTTGATAGAAAGTCTTTTCTGTATCTTTCTAAAAACATCTCTCGAGTCTTGGGATGAATCAGAAGGTTGAGTCAAGGGAAGGGTCAAGATAAGAAACTCCGGCAATCCTTGGCATAAAGATTTATTAGAGCTCTATCTCTTCCCTACATGGGGCCGGTTGACTCAAGTGGAGTGACCACCCCTCTATCTAATTAATGAAGAGTAAGCATCAGATTCCGCAGGAAATGAAGAAAGACTAGATATAGGATTCCACCTCTTTCTAGGATATTCTAATTTCTATTGTACCGGCGCTTACGGGCTTATTGGATTGGATCAAATTCATTAAGTTACACGGAATATGGCAGGGCAGCCGTAGATAAGCAAGCTGGGGTTGACCACATCTGTCGAAGTAAAGAAGACAGTCAATCCCAATCGATGAGAACGAAGTATTTGATTCTTCGACAAGACGGGGGATCTAGTAGCTGCTTAATCTATGTCAGT
>JAVXUL010004893.1:0-12710 GCA_035590515.1 Trichilia minutiflora | reverse complement strand
GATCCTTCTGAGGGTCTTCTTGTTCAAGAATTATAGGGGACCCCACATGCCTTTCAAATTTTATAGGAATTTAGTCAAAAACCCAATGGTGGATTTTGATCATTCTTGGTCAATCGCTTTTGGGTTAGAAACCCGGAATATTTATTTTTGTTTTATTATTTGTCGTCTTAATTAAATTTGGCTTTGAATTTGCTTACAATTCAATCAACTACACCTCCATTCTTGGCGTTTGGTTTGGGTATTTGGTTTCCCATTTATTGTCAGCGATTTTTTTTAATATACTTAATCCGAATATTTTTGGTTGGTCTGATAAATTCTCGATTCTGGGTAAAACGTGTTTTCATCTTCTCCGTTTCTAGCCTTCGACATATACACACACACATATATATACATATATTTTGTTCCTTTTAGTAATATAATACCGCAAAAGAGAGGTAAAAGGGGTGATCGTGAAAAATAAGAATATTTTTCTCAACGACTCTGTAAATTGGGTTGGATCTCTTATCTGATCTGCTTGTCGTCTTCTTCTACCACTGCTGCTGAACGTTCTTTTTTTGTCAGAGGTTAATCATTTATCCACAATTTTGATTCTTAATTCCTTTTCTCTTTAGAACCTGTAATAAAACTTTACATGTCATGAATTTGTTGGGCATAGTGACCTGGAAAGAATTTCTTTTGTCTCCATCTCTTATATAATCTTGAAGGGGAGAGAACTTATTGAAGTTTTGATGTTTTACAACTCATTTCTAGCTGAAACATTTTGGATAACACAATGCGTGGTGGGTGATAGGTTCTGCTGCTTGTCATAATTCTTTTTATTATTATTCTTATTTAAGAGGATTGCTGTGGATATGGGTATTCCAATGCTGGAATTGATAGTTATTGCATTTAATGGATGTGTAATTTTGTTTGCTTAAAATGTAGTGAAATTATACTAAGTTATGATAGTTCTAATTATATTTTGTTATCTGACTTGAGAATTTTGAATTAAATTTGAGATTTATTGGCTTTGTCCAGATTGACTAGCTGAGTTTTTTTTGTTCCTCGTCAATTTCTTCTTGATTTGTCATGTTATTCAAACTTTAATTCATCCATGTGAGAGTTGAAATGGAAAATGCTTGCAAGTCTCTGTTGCCTTTTTGTCTCTTTAATTATATTCTTTGATGGTCTCCATACTTTTAAAAAATTGATTTTCCCATATCTGTCATGCATTATGTTCTTATTTCCGTTATATGTTTATTTTATTGCTCTGATTTACTGACTGCTTTTCAGGGGAAGCCTTCATTGACTATGAGCGGATAACATTATGCATTATGGGTTGGCTAAACAAAATATTTAAAGGCCCCAATCACAGAATTTCAGAAGGGCATTCTCATGGAAATTATGGAGAGGATCCAAAGTGCTATGCCCCTTCGACTTCAGGGGTAATTATATGCATTCCTTCTTTTTCCTGCTATCTTAATTGTTTGCCCGAACTGGATACTGATCATCTGCTTGCTCTTCTTTGACATTTATTTTTGGAAATCTTGAGTGTAGGATGTTTGGTCAGAGCAAGAGAATGAAGATATTGATCATGCCATTGCACTATCCCTCTTAGAAGAGAATCAAATTGGGGAAAATGTGATTGGTAAGGGAAATGACTTTTAGATGTTACTGTAATACTCTATTGCTGGAGACATACTCATTCATTCCAAAGTTTTATTCATTTATGCAGACCTCTGTTCATGTAGATTGTCTGTGTTAAATATTGTAGTTGCCTTGTCAGTCCCAGAAACATTGTGATAACTTTTCTCAATGAAAGTTCTCTATGTAGTAGGAGGTGCCATTTTCTTGTCTTGACAGGGTTATGTGATTTAGAATATTAAGATAGGATTGAATTTCAGATGCTTCGAAAACGTCACAAGAAAAACGTTATTACTGTTCCAACTGTACCTGGTTAAAATTTGTTGAGCCTAATCTGTGACGCATGGCATTGCTTTGTAAAGATGAAATATATTACTTTGTGCAAATTCTCTTTTCTAATTTTCTTTAAAGTTTTGGTAATCCCTCATTTTCTTCTGTTTAATACATGTCTGGTCAAAGCTTCTATTTAAACTTTTGATTTACTAAATTTCACAATATTCTGAATAGATAGGGAATCTCAAGTGAATGAAGATGAACAACTTGCTAGAGCTATACAAGAAAGCTTAAACTTTGAATCTCCTCTTGGAAAAGGAAATGGACATACATATCAACATGTCCCTGTTGTCCACTATCCAGAGGGGTACAGGTATGTTCGAGTTATATGTTCAATTGCAGTGGCTCAATTTTGATGCCAGTATCTCTATAACATCTTGGTTTTGCTCTTTTACTCAAGTATTTTCCTACAAGTGGTATTTAGAGATGATTGACATGTATTTTCAGGAAATAATAAAAACGGTGATTCTATGCACCAGTAGATTCTATTATGAATCTTGAACCTAATGCTTACAATTGTGAGGAACTTTGTTCAAAGCCTTTTATTTGCTGAAAATGATGTATGTTTTAGTATCAAATAGTACTTTTCTCAGAATCAACCATGTTTGACTTGCAAACCGTGTTGCCATGTCATAAACTTGCTTGTGGAGTTTCACTGTTTTTTCAATTTGACTGCTGTCTCCCTCTGGCAATATACATATACAAGAAACAAATTTTTTTTTAGAACTGATAGAAGAAACATAATTAAACTATATCCTTTGTTTTTAGGATCTGTGCTGGTTGCAATACTGAGATTGGTCAAGGACGATTTCTGAATTGCCTTGATGCGTTTTGGCATCCCCAATGCTTCTGTTGCCATGCTTGTCACCTACCAATTTCTGATATTGAGGTGAACATTTGGCCTTAAGTTGCTTCCAATGTATAATATCTGTTTTGTTTTCTGTGTTTCTGCCATTTTGGCATATAGGTTTTTTAAGGTTTATTGTTGTGGATAATGTTTTACTGTCTAACTTTACTTGCATTCCTTCTCCTGTAGTTCTCTATGTCTGAGAATTACCCTTTTCATAAATCTTGCTACAAGGAGCAGTACCATCCAAAATGTGATGTTTGCAAGCATTTTGTAAGTTTCTCTCAGTCTTAACGATGCATTCTGTTCATTCTAGTGTTACAGAAGTATTTTTTTACATTTGAATGGCCAAGGCAAGAACAAATATATGCACCACTTACTAATTGCAAAATCCAAGTGTTCAGCTATTGTACAACATCTGATATATAAGGATCTTTAAATGCCAAATTACAGGCACATGCTTATAAATGGCCAGCATGTTGTTAAGGAAGAATGATGGTTTTTGACCTCATAACAGCAATAAGTTTTTGTTATCACACAAGGTGTTCTTTGCTGGATGTACCCCTTTATGGAGATGTTAAAACTGAGACATTAAATGTATTTGTCTTTGCCTTTTGGATATGCAACTCATTGACAATTGGTGCGAGTTATTCATTTTTTGACAGATTCCTACAAATCCTGGCGGTCTTATTGAATATAGGGCACATCCCTTTTGGGTTCAGAAATACTGCCCTTCTCATGAACATGATGGTACTTCACGGTGCTGCAGCTGCGAGCGGATGGAGGTCAGTCTAGAGAAATATTTGTATCTTTATTGAACAGATCTTCTTTACCCATTGCAAGGGAAAAATCAGTAACCTTTGTTTTCTGACACAATTCTGGGCATGGTGCATCTGCACATAATATGCAGCCGGCAGATACAGCATATGTTACCCTTAATGATGGACGGAAGCTCTGCCTAGAGTGTCTGGACTCTGCAATCATGGATACCAATGAATGCCAGCCCCTTTATCTTGATATACAAGAATTTTATGAAGGTTTAAATATGAAACTAGAGCAGCAAGTTCCACTTCTCTTGGTTGAAAGGCAAGCACTGAATGAAGCCAGAGAAGGAGAAAAGAATGTAAGGAAAAATCGTTTAAAATCATCTTGCATGAGCTATGATATGCAGTACAATTTCTTAATAATGATTGACATGACATATATTTAGGTACAACATATTCTCACATTTGCATGCCTGTTTTAAGTGCTTATAAGATGATTTAACCAATTTATTGATTTATAAAAGTTATAAATTTAGTGATTTGTGTATGTGTGTGTGTGGCTATACTAATTTATTGTTCTCTGTTTCATACAAAACCAACACAATTTGAGTAGAGGGCTTAGAGAAACAAACATGAGAAGACATGGCCCTGCTTGTAAATTCCAGTTAATTATCACAGGAAACAATTTGTGGCAAAGAAGCGAAAGTGACCTGTCTTCCTTTATGCTTCGTTGTAGATAATCTACTTTGTTGACAATTTTTTTTTTTCTGTCTCAAGTCTTACAATTGGTTTCTGTTATATTATTATTATCTTGGCCAGGGGTATTATCACATGCCAGAGACTAGAGGACTCTGCCTATCTGAGGAGCAAACTGTCACCACTGTAAGAACTTTTGAAAAATTATTTTCTTTCGATGACTGGCTGTAGAGATTTATATTATATTTTGTTTATTAACCAGATACTGAACCTGCAAATCTCCAGATTCGAAGACGGCCAACGTTTGGGAATGGAAACCGAGCCATGGATATGATAACAGAGCCCTACAAATTGACACGACGTTGTGATGTCACTGCAATTCTCATTCTGTACGGCCTTCCAAGGTATTGTAATTTACCTTACCTGGCTTAATGTTTGTACTAGAAGGCAGGCGACAGGCGACTTGTACAATGCTCAATAAAAAACAAATAATTAGAACTACTTAAAAAATCAGGAACAGACAATATAATGTGAATTAACTATAAAAAAGCTACGAAAGGAAAAAAAAATAATATTAAGAAAAGCAAGAAAGAGATCACAAACCCAGAGTCTACAAAGAGTTCTGCATGCATGTAAATGTAGCACATGTAAAATTGGAAAAAATGAGTTTTAGTTCAAGGGATTGACTATATCAAAGGAAATACCCAGTTTGCACTTAATTTTTCTCACAGTTTAGTGGTTTACTTAATTTTTCTTGAATTCAACGTTGTTAAGTTGTCGGAAGAGGTGATTGTGATAGCAATAAAAGTTCATACGTGGGAGATATCATCATTAAATTTTACAGGCATAAAAAAAATCGAGGATCACTGTATTAGTTTTGCCATTTTTTGATATGATATATTGGTTTTGCAATTGTAATTATTGGTTGGATGTTTGATGTTCAATCAAATAACTGCTTGCACAGATTACTTACTGGGTCAATCCTTGCCCATGAGATGATGCATGGTTGGATGCGACTCCAAGGTGCTTTTTATTCCCCCACCATGATTTTTAGAAATGATCTCCTTCCAATTTTTTTAATGATTTTGTGCTTCATATGCACATTGTAATTCATTTAAATAAAAAATTGAGATATAATGGAGACACTGACATATATGTTGTTTCTTTGTAAGGTTTCCGAACTCTCAGCCCGGATGTTGAAGAAGGTATTTGTCAGGTTATAGCACACTTGTGGTTAATTGCCGAGCTCAACTCTGCCAGTATTGTTGCATCCATGTCATCATCTTCTGCCTCCAGAACCTCTAAGAAGGCAAGACGACCTGAATTTGAGAGAAAGCTTGGGGAGTTTTTTAAACACCAGATTGAAACAGACACTTCACCGGTGTATGGAGATGGATTCAGAGCTGGACAGCGAGCAGTACAAAAATATGGCCTTCCAAGGACCCTTGAACATATCCGCCTGACGGGGAGATTCCCATACTGAAGTCTTGCAATTGCACAGAGTTAAAAAGCTTGGCCTTTCCTATTAGAAACTAGGGCCCAGGCTAGTAGGCATTAACTCTCTAGAGCGTAGTTTGGTGGAACCGATGATTTTTGTTATCTGTGGCCGTGTTGCCATTAGGTACTTGATCTTTTATTGACCCATATTAATTACAAAATCCACGGATTACGAAGTTTTCATTATTTTTTTATGCTTATTTACTGCATACATTCTGCCATATCTACAGGGCATGTTTGAGATTGCAGTGAGCTGCAGTTGTTTGGGATGAAATTTTAAAAAGTACCTAATTATTGGTGAAAAAAAGTAGTATATCTCTTCAAAAATTAATAATATTAAATATTTTTAACAACTTTTTTTGTTAACTTAAATGAAAATCAATAGTATGAAAATGCTCTTAGCGATTTTATAGCAGATGTGAATTAGAACCACTCCCTTAAATCTCAAATGGCTATTGTTGATTTATTGTTAGTAGGATAACTAACTACAGTTCACACACACACCCAAAAAAAAAAAAAAAGGAAGGTAGCCGGTTAGCAAATTTTGGTAAAATCTTATAACTTGGCTTTCATGCAAAATAGACTATGATCTATTAGTCCCTTTTAAACGTCTAAAATGGTATGGAATTACATAATCAAGGACAAGCCATCATTTGTTGAAATTCATTGAAATCAAGCACTCCATTACCATCAAGATCGAATACTCGGATCATGGCTACACACTCTTCATATGATCTCACATCCCCTAGACGATTAAAGATTTGTTGCAATCCTCTGGGTGTGATGCATCCTGAACCATTGTCAACTTCATAAATCTCAAAAGCCCTTCGAAGATCATCATCCACATCATTGTTTCCTTCCATCAATTTCATAAACTCTCCGAATTCCAACAAGTTGTCGCCATCAGCATCGAAATCTTTAATAACCCTTTGAACTTCACCTTGTGACATGGATTCGCCTATAGAAGTGAAGTATGATCGAAGTTCCTCGTTTGAAATCTTACCATCTCCGTCACTATCAAAGTGACGAAATACTTGTTGAAGCTGCTCTTCTTTCGTGTTATTTTTTGGTGTAATGGAAAGAGATGGTGATGGGATTGCAGATTTGGCTTTTGAACGAAGACTAGGGAGCCTAATTAACTTCAAACTCTTGTTGGAAAACAATTTGGAGGGCTTGGAAACAGTAGCAGTTTCCATGCTTGAAATGATTTTGCTATACAGAATCGATAGTTATTCATCTACATTCTGCAACAAGTTATATATATACTCTACATGTAGGAAAAAGAAGAAATTGCGTAACCTGTAAGGGGCAGTAATTACATGAAGGTGCAATGTAGCTTCTTGGTTCTTTTTTCTTTCCTAAAGTGGATGACTTTAGTAGAAAGTGAATTTATCTTCTTTGCTCTTTCCAGCTGCATGTGAATGGAGATTGGAACGTGATTGGATCATTGAATTTATTTCCTTGTTTCATGTTTTTGATATTTTCCTCACCTTAGCAAAAAGTCTAGGGACGACAACTGCGTGAAGCTCTTCTCTTCTTACCCTCCACTTAACAATTCACACCACTTCAACGGAATGAATTATCAAAGATGAAAGGCTTCCATGAAAAGGTTTAAAGGGAGTTCATGATTTTCAATATGTTAGACAGTTGTACAGCGTGTAATCAACAAATTAATGTCATCAGAATGACTCTACACCGTCCCGACATAAAAAATCATGTGAACATTTGACCTTATGACAAAGACAAAATCAGAGACAATCAATCAAAGCAAGCAAAAGTTCTAGTGTTTATTAGAACTAGAATATATCGAAAAGTTGGAAAAAGAAGAGAGAGGGTTAAATGTTTCTATAACTCGTCGGTCAATAGATTGACCCTGGTGCATCATTTCTATTCACAAAAATATGTTACGTCTGGGTAATCAGAATATAAGTCGGGTGTATTAAGCCCAAGTTTATAAAGCTCATTAGTTATCCGAGCTCAATGATCCATAATAAGTAAGAAGAATAGGGGAACTTACGGTGCGTACATAACTCATGACTGTATGTATGATCTCAAAGTAATAAGGATTACTTGGCTTTCAGTTATCTAAAACTAACGGGAAATATGTGAAAATGATAATCTTTTTTAAATAAAATTTTAAAAATAATTATATTAAAAAAATATTAATTAAAATATTTAAAAATCGGTTTTTTAGATAATTTTATTTTTTTTATAAAAATAAATTTTTTTGTCATGTGCAAAAATATCCCTTCCAATTAGTATATTTATATATTTGAAAGTGAGTTTATTTTATTGTGTACAAAAATATATTTTCGTATATCATAAAAAAAATCCTATTTTTAAATATATAAACTCATTTTATATAACAATAAAATTGTTTAAAAAAATATATTTTTAAACGTTTTAATTAATATTTTTTTATATAATTATTTTCGAAAATTTATTTAAAAATATCACCAATTTCGCATGTTTCCCCAAACTAATCGCCTTTGAAAAATGCAAGCTTTGATTGCCAAGGTACTCTCCAGTGTCCACTCCTCACCTTCTCTTTCTCATTTCCGCCAACGCAAATTCCTGCTCGTGTCTCATTCCCTCCATTGGAAACCTCGCCACGAATACTAGCTTATCCGACACGAATTGTTCGACCGCATCGACTGACTCCTTGTTCTTGGCCGTTACGATGCCATCAACAGTCTGTCGTTTGATTTTTCTGATGATCTCCTTGATTCAATTCTACAAAAATTAAGATTAAACCTAACGCTTCTTTAGGTTTTTTTAGATTAGCTTTGAGGTAGCAAAATTTCCGACCAAACATCAAGTCTTATTGCAAGATGGTTCACATTTTTTCACGCGCTCGAACGTATGATGAAACCAGGGCCTATTTATACGTGTTAGTTAGCTTATGTAAAAACATTATGCAAGTTTTTTTAATTTGGGATGAGCTAGTTATGCTTCATAAGGAATTTAAATTTTTACCCATTGTTTTTGATATGATGTTGAGAATTTATGCTCAGACAGCCAAGCCAAGGAATGCACTACATGTGTTTGATAACATGGGAAAAGTGTGACTGCCTCCCGAGTTTGAGGTCTTGTAATTGTTAAGTAATTAGGTTAAAAATAATGTTAACTTATGTTGCATTACTTGTTTATGAGCAAATGATTAGAATTGGGATTCTACCTGACGTTTTTACATGTTCATTTATTGTTAATGCCTATTGTAAAAAGAAGGGAGTGGGAAAAGGGGTAGAGCTCCTCAAAGAAATGGAAAATGCAGTGATTGAATTGAATGTGGTGACTTATAATAGTTTGATTGATGAGTATGTTAGTTTGGGAGATATTAAGGGTGCAGAAAGGGTGTTAAAAGGGATGTGTGAAAAGGGAATTTCAAGAAATGCAGTTACATATACCTCATTGATTAAGGGTTATTGCAAACAATGTAAAATGGATGAAGCTGAGAACACGCTTCAAAGGATAAAGGAGCAAAATGTGATTGTTGATGAATATGCTTATGGGGTGTTGATAGATGGCTATTGTAAAGTTGGTAAAATAGATGAAGCTATCAGGGTTTGCAGTGAGATGTTAACGACCCGATTAAAGATAAATTTGCTTATCTGTAACTCACTAATTAATGGCTATTATAAACTTGGTCAAGTTTGTGAAGCAAAGCGAGTATTAAGTGGCCTGGAAGATTGGAACTTAAGACCCGATTCGTTTAGTTATAATACATGTGTGGATGGGTATTGTAGAGAAAATGATACAACGGAAGCCTTCAAGCTTTGTGATGAGATGCTTCAAGCCTTCATCAGGGTATTGAACCAACTGTTGTCATTTATAATATTCTTCTTGAAGGTTTGTGTCATGTGGGTGCTTTTGATGATGATCGGCACCTTTGATGTATGATGTTGAAAAGGGGTGTACATGTAACGTGGTGGGATATTGTACTCTGCTTGATATTTTATTCAGTATGGCGGATTTTGATGGGGCTTTAAGATTGTGGAACAATATATTGACTAGAGTTTTTACCAAAAACACAATTGCTTTCAATACAATGATTAATGGATTGTGCAACATGGGAAAAATAACTGAGCACAGAAGATTTTTGACAAGATGATGGGGTTGGGCTGTTTGCCTGACAAAATAACATACAAAACCTTGAGTGATGGTTATTGTAAAGTTGGAAACATTGAAGAGGCTTTCAAGATTAAGGACGTGATGGAAAAGGAAGGAATTTTTCCTTCCATTGAAATGTATAATTCTCTTATTAGTGGAGCTTTTAAGTCTAGGAAATTAAGTATGGTGGGGATCTTCTTGCTGAAATGCTGACTATGGGGTTTTACCGTTTTACATTTACTCTAGTATTGTAGGATGTTGGATGAAGCTTTTGGTGAATATTTTGAGATGACTGAAAAGATGTATGCCAGTGTAATTATTTGCTGCAAAATTGTCAGCACACTGTATAGGTTTGATTTTGCACACTGTATAGGTTTGCTAGGATTTATTAAGCAAACATGCTTTTGCAGAGGTTGGTGAATTTTGATTTTGTTCCGGATCTCAAATTTCTGGACACCGATGTTATTGGATTGGATGCCCAGAAAATTGCCAAGTCCATTGACAAAAGGGCTAAAAATTTCAGTGTGCCCAGCCATGCGGTATACAATATAGCTATTGCCAGGCTTTGCTAGTCTGGCAAGGTTGATGACGTGAGAAGAGTTTTATCATCATTGTTGTTTACAGGTTTTAGTCCCGACAATTTTACATCCTGTACCCTGATTCATGGCTAGGCAGCTGTTGGTGATGTCAATGAAATTTTCAAGTTGCGGGAGGAAATGCTGAAAAGAAATCTTGTCCTAAACATTGCCACATACATTGCTGTAATAAATGGTTAGTGTAGGTGTGGAAGACTGGATTGCTCACAGAGGCTTTCCACAAAGTTCTTCCTAAAGGGTTAATCACTAATGTCATTACTTACAATATTTTGATTGATGGATACTGTAAAACTGTTAATACCCGATAAGACTATATTTTTATGTGCAAAATGATGAAAGAAGGGATTGCTCTTTCTGTTGTTACCTCCTCTACCTTGATAAACGACCTTTGTGAGCAAGGACATACAGAGGAATCTATGAAGCCGTTAGATCAAAGAAGTAAGTCAAGCTTGGATTGAAATCTTGTCATGTCCTGAATGTTGGTGCGGGGCTATGTTAAATGTGGAAATGTAATGAAGATCTCCAAGCTTCATACTACTCTGCATCTCAGCTGTTTACCTTCTGGTGTTATCTTTGATGAGCAAATGAAGTTAACAGACTCCTGCGGTCTTCATGATGCATATGGCTTTGACTATGAAGCTGCATGTTAATGAATGGTCAGGGAAGTGAGAAGCTTGGCCACTACCTTTGGAGTTTCGGACTTTATGATTATAAGGATTGCGTGCTCTTCAATTGATCATCAAAAACCAGGTAATTTGCATAGGGAACACAGATATGTCTGCTGCTTCTTTGCAAAGATTGGCAAGTCAAGATGGTTCTGAGAGTGCAGGCTTTCACTAGATGCAGACATTTTCCAGAATTTGACAGCTATCTATCTCAAAATTCAGACGGTCTGGATTGCCTCTTGACCTGTTTTTCTTATAATGCAGCTAAACAGACTGCGAGTTTGGGTTAGTTTTTGACTTGAACTACTGGTTTTCTGGCTCCCTTGCAAAGGTACAAACTAGCTTTATCTTTTAATTGTATGGTTATACTGTTTGGATTCATTAAATATTCTCCTTTCATAAGTAGCAATTTCTTGACCTGTTTTTTTTTTTCCAGAAAATTTGAGCAGGAAGGGGACTGATTTTCTTAAATTTAATAAATTTATGATTGATGGGACTCAGGACTTTCAAAGGGGAAGCTTCTAATAGTACTTCATTTTGATCTGCCAAATTTGATTATGGATGATGAGCCATGCAAGCTTACACGGGGGAGTTTGGTGCGTATTACGGTTTTACTCTTTACCTTCAGTTTAGACTTCGACCAATTTGGAAGTTCAGATTTTTGACAAAATAGCATTGCAGTTGTTCATATGAAATGTTGATTCTTATGTTTTAATATGTTGGTCGTATTGAAAATTTAAACGGGGCTGTCTGAGTAACAAGTGCATCCTAATATTTTTAAACTCTCTACCGATATTTTTTAAGGTATGCTTGAAATGATGTATTTTTTATTTTATTTATAACCTGTTTTTTAAATGTAAAATTGCCATTGATTTGGTATATTTGGATTTATTGTTGTAAAATTTTGATAAATGTTGTATATTGAAGAACAATATTTATAGTTATGTTATTATAATCTTGTGCAAGTACATTATTGTAAAAACTTGTATTAGGAACAAAAATAGAGTGTAAAATTTGCGGAAAAAAATTGAGAGGGAAAGAAATAGAGTGTAAACTTACTTCACGGGGAAGAGCTTGCATGATTGTGACTTGTGAGTGTTGTCATATCGAGAACCACTCTTGTACCCGAGGTTAATTTCTCCTTATCCACTTTGCTGCGGCAGCCAACCACATACCGAGGACCACTCCTGGCTTTAACAATCGCTGAAACATATGAAAGCAACCACACTTACATTCTCAGAAAGAAACTTCTAATTTTTGGGGAAAAAAAAAAGAGGGAGAGGAAGAATGCAAAATAGATAACCCAAAAACAATAAAAACAGTATAGAAGAAGTGATGCAAAAACAAAAGTACAAATGGGTAATTACAGCGTTCATGATCAAGAGGTCGCAGAACTTCTCAAGTGATCTGCCCGACACTTTGAAGAGACTTCAAATCGTTTTCTGTTTTGTTGAACTCTTTCTTTGCCGCCCTCAAATTTTCCCTCACTGCACATTCACAATTCAAGGTCGACATTATCAATCACCTTGAATAAATCCTATAAACAGCTCCAATAATTAACTAATTAAGGAAACGGTAT
>JAVXUL010004872.1:0-12710 GCA_035590515.1 Trichilia minutiflora | reverse complement strand
CATAATAATGACTACATGGATTTGTAATGCTACCCTTAAAATGAATACTTATCTATGTTAGGGAACCGGGCGTTACAATACTTGTGAGTTAAGATTGAATATATCGATATTTCAAAGAGAAAGTATCAATATTTTTTTACGAAAATGTGCGATACTATAGGAGAGATGGAGTTAGAGTTTAACATAAAAAAGTACCGATACTTGTAAGTCAGAGCTGAATTGTAACACCTAGTCCAAGTCTGTCAATAATATTGTCCGCTTTGGCCCAACCTTTGAGGCCTCACGGTTTTGTTCTTGGAATGGGTTATCCTGAGAACTTCCCAAGAGGTCACCCATCTTGGTATTGCTCTCGCCCAAACACGCTTAATTACGTAGTTCTTGGGGTTAAATCACCACCCATCCCAGAAGACGTTGTTGACAACTTGGTTCCAATTCTACATATATAGCCTAGTAACTTTCTCTCCCATTCTGATCTGGGATTCAGTTCATCCTTGCTATTATAGAAACCTGCCAGAAGTCGTTCCTTGCTCAGGCTCCCTCACCCCAACGCCACTTCCTACCCTCATCGGATCGGGATGTTACTGACCCATCAGCTTTCGTCTGGTTTAACCTCGAATCACCACCATCATACTGGAGGAGAGTTAGCTCTGATACCAATTGTAACACTTGATCCAAGTTTGTTAATAATATTGTCCACTTTACCCCAACCTTTGGGGCCTCACGATTTTGTTCTTGGAATGGGTTATCCTGAGAACTTTCCAAGTAGTCACCCATCTTGGTATTGTTATCGCCGAAGCACACATAACTACGTAATTCTTAGGGTTAAACCACCACCCATCCAAAAAGACCTTATTCACAACTTGATTTTAACTCTACATATATAGCCTAGTAACTTTCTCTCCCATTTCAATGTGGGATTCATTTCATCCCTGCCATCCTAGAAGCCTATCAGAAGCCGCTTTTTGCTCAAGCTCCCTCGCTCCGACGCCATTTCTCGTCCTCATCGGACTGGAATATTACATGAATAAATTAATACATTAAAAAGAAGTACCAATTGTTACAGTCAAAGTATAAATACTCTCGATCCTAGTATTGATATTTATTCACAAAAAATACGATATGTCTGGAATGTAAGAAAGTATTCATACTTACAGGGAAAGTATCGATACCTTAAGCTAACAGAAAGTATCAATACCTTTAAGGGAAATATTGATACTTTCTACAAATTTGCATGCTCTAATAGTATTTTGACGATGGAAAAGAAAATATCTATCATATAAAAAGCCAATTTTATCTATTTCTAGAGTTTTCTTTCTTCAATTTAGAAAGAACACATTGATTATTTCACAGTGCATTATCAAAAGAAGATTTAATGCAGAAATCATTCATTTTTTATCTTCATCTCTCTCAAGCTCTCTCGTCTCTCTCTTATCTCTCTTTATAATCCAACCAAATCACCTTTATTTTTCATAGATTTATCGATTAAACTTTATTTTTCTATCCAAAATCAAACCCTAGCAACAATTTTAACTCATATTCGACTTATATTCATATATTCAAACAAGATACAAGCTGGGAGATTAGCTAAGGTTTCAATCGTTTGGGTTTTTCACATCTAAATAGAAACTTAATTTTTAAGTTGCTTTTGAGTACTGGGCAAGCTTCTGAACTATGATTTAAGTTCAAATCCTTGAATTTAGTATATTATTATGGCTAGGGTTTATTGTAGATAAGTAAAATAATGACTTAAGAATTGATTCGGGTAGATATGGATTTAAAGGGCTAGATTTTCTTAAGAAATAGTTATGTAGAATATAAGGCCTCAATAGGTTCGGCATCGACTAAAAAAAGTAGAAACATAAGGATGATTATTTCATGAGTAGGATGCATTTATCATATTAAATATAGAAATAACGAATCTCTCTCTCTCTCTATCTATCTATCTATCTATCTCTCTCTATATATATATATACACACCCACACCTACCCACATGTGTTTTAGGCAACAACCCTTGTACAAGAAATATCCGAGAGGAGTCGAAAAGTGAAAACTGATTAAAGAGTGTTTACCCTCCCTGTATTATGAGTGAAAACTTTATTTTATGATTTTAAATTTATATAAATGGCTTTTAAACTGTTTTGATATGTTCTAAAATCATTTGACATATATTTATATTTATATTTCATAAATAAGTGGCTTGTGATTAATTCTATATAATATTTGAGGCCTTAGAGGTCAAATGATAATTTTATGATTAATTTTATACATGAAATGTTATATGATATTCAGATTTGATAATGATTATATATATTTCTTAATTTGGTTTGATTTCTGGATATTGAGGCTAAGGAGCTCAAGGCTATAAAGGTCAAGATTATAGTTACAAAGAGTTAAGTTGCTTGGGATAGACCAAGATAATGGTCATCCAAATGAATGACTGCACTGATGTAGGTGGTATAAGGGAGACAAAGGTCTCATTTGAGATAGAATGACCTACTAGATAATTATGTTGAAAATAGTCATGTGTGGATTACTTGAGACCACCGTCAGTAGAGTATATTGTTTTCGTGAATTACAAGTGTACTTCACATTAAAATAAAGCAATAGATTTCTTTGTATTTATGAATTTTAAAATATTTATAGAAATCCAATTAACGGCTCGAGATTGCTTTTGATCAAAGTGATCCGAGAAAGAACGATCAAACCCAATGGTTTTGATATATAAAACATGCCATAGATTTGAAATAGAAGAAATGTTTTCAGAAACTTATTTCTTGAAGTGTTTTACTAAAAACTCTTTACTTGTACTTTAGTTTCTTATTTATTATATACACTTTATCCACTTACTGAGTATACACTAGTATACTTACCATTTTTCTCCTACTCACATATTAATTCGAGCTTGAGTAAAGTATTAGAAAGGCGGTGATAGCATTAATATAGTACATTCATGTGAGCCCCGTGTCTAAGTCTCAAGGGTAATATGATAATTTTTTATTTTTTCAATACATATAATTATGTCCATCATGTAAATAATTGACAGGGCATCATGACTCTATAATTATTTTGAGAATTTAAGTCGGTTAAAGTTGAGTTTTGAAGTCGTAAACACAAGGACCTCAACGTAATTAAAAGATCATTTTATTTTAAGTGGGACCCCAATTATATTTTTCAAATTTGGGGAGGATTTAATTGAAATTTCTCATTTCGACGGGTTCAATCGATCGAATAGGGTGATTTGTTCGAACGACGTTTTGAGAACTCTTTGAAAAATATTTGACCTCGGATTTGTTCGAACGAATAGGAGATTCGTTGGACTTAATTGACCTTCGTTCGAACAAATAGAAGATTCATTTGATTGAATTGGCTTTCGTTTGAACGAGTTAGGATTTGTTCGATCGAAGTGGTCAAATTGTTCGAACGAGTTAGGATTCATTCAAATGGCAAAATGAAAGCCCCCTGAATTTTTGGAGTATTGAAGGATTCGTTTGAATGAAAGGTGATTCGTTGGACCAAATTAACGAAAAGCCCTGTGAAATGATCAAATTGTCCCTATCCAAAAACTTCTCCTTTATAATTTTTAAGGATAAAATAGTAATTTTACCCTTTTTCTATAAATAAAGGGCTAAACCCTCTTTTTCCCACGGTTTTCTTTCCTTTCTCTCCTCCTCTCCCTCTCTTACGTTCTCTTTTCTGTCCTCCCTGACCATCACTCAATTTTTTGTTGTATTTTTTATTTCTCTCCATATTCTCATTACATTTCCTCTTTTTAACCTCTTACGGGTATTAATTTGACGATAGAAGTGTAGAAAATGAAAAAAGAAGCTAGGGTTTCCATCTCAAATTTGGGATTTTTCAAGTTCTAGGCGAAATTGAAGCAAACAAACAATACCATAAGGTAATGAGTGACGTTTCTAACCTATCTATACGTTTTATTTCGCAATTTATCAAATTTTTGTAATATGAGTTTTACTGTTTATCCGTAGGATTTTCACTAGATTTCTCACATTCATTTAAGTTATTATGCGTTATTTAAGTTGTAGAGAAGTTAGGTAAATCATTAGGAAGGTAAAAACATGAATTTAGAAAAAAAAAATGGGTAAACCAGAACAGTGTTTGAGGTTACTGTTCCGATGAGAATTGGGGGTTCATTCGTAGAAATCACAAAATTAGGTTGAAACATGTTAGCTTAGCTCAAATATGAGTTAGTAGTGATGAAATTGGGATAATCGACAGAATAACAACGGTTTTACCCATTACGTATGTAAACCGACCTTAGAAACCCAGGTTAGCATGGATTTCATGTACACGAGTCTCACTTATAGTTTAAAAACGTATATTGATATAATTTAGATATATATGTGTGTGTAGACGATGATACACGAGTAAGGAACCCACGTGAGGTGTCAAGAAATGAGAAAAATTAGAAAGTGTATACCCTCCCTAAACTGTGAATTGACATATTTTTATTGCTTTAATACAAATTTTGGTTATTCTTAATTTTTTTATAAATGTTTTACCAAGATAACATTATATGTTTTATGTTTATGTTTTACTTACTTGCTTATGTATACATGTACATGGTTTGGATGAAATGTAAGTGTATTGAGAAAAGGCTAAGAGGCCATGATGATTTATGTATAATGAACATTTTGATGCTTATGCTGATGTATTTCTTGTGGATTTATTGGATATGTACGAATATATCATTATATGTATGCATATTGGTGATGATGGCCATGAGAGTTGGGATTAGGTTACTATATCTACAGAAAAATAGCCTAGGACGACCTGGGGAGAGGCCATCTAGGTGACTGGTAGTTCATAGTTGGAGGTTGTATTAGGTGTTACATTGATGAGATGATGAGATTAAATTCGACCACTTGTGAATCTCCGTCGGATCAGTTATAGATGTCACCCCGTGGCTACTCGAGCTAATGTCAATGGTGGACCTGTTTTTTGAATGAAAACATGCATGCTTTTACTATTTACATTTTTAAAATAAATTTTTATAAAATAGTATTGTTTTCTCTTGCATACCAAAATTCACTGACGGTCTGAAGATTACCCAAGATCAGAGTAGTCGCCGAAAAAGGGAGCCAGCCCAATGATCTTTTTCATAAGTTTTATGTTTTCGAACTAAATCAAATATTTTTGATTAAAGCACTTTTAAGATGATTTTCAAGTACTCGTTTTATATTTTAAATGTATGTTTTACTTTATAACTTTTTTATATTATACAGTATTTATTTATTATACAGTTTTAGTTCACTTATGGAGTATACTCCCGTATATTCATCCCCTCACCTTACAGCTGCAGGTTTAGAAAGCTAGTCGAGTGCGTCCTTTTGATGGTGATCAATCTAGGTTTGAGGATAGTAGGTACACATCTGGAATCGACTCACCTATTTCAGTTTGTAGTCCACTGGGGATGTTTTGTTTAATTTTATGTGATATCTTTATTTTGAAATACATGGTTTGTAAAAGGATTTGTAAACTATGTTATCCTTATTTTTATTTATTTGATTATGCATTTAACTATCTTGAGAAATGATGTATGAAATGATTTAATCATAATTGAAGTATTCGTGGTTCGATTGAGAAAATTTTTCGGAGTTTGGGTGATTTGGACAGATATTTAAAAGTGTTTCAATGTTTGTTTTTAGAAACAGGATTTTCAAAAGCCTTACAAACTCTCAAGATATATTTAGGGATTATTGAGTCATATTAGGAGTATGTGACGGTTATCACGTATGAAACCCACGGATTAGGGCGTAGCACTTTAGAACATACCAGAACCCCATAGAACTTAGTAAGGCCTTTTCCAAAGTTATCAAGCACACCAAATGAGTTACTCTCATCCAGTAAAACAAAGAGTCAATATTTCTCCTTCAATCTGATTATCTCATCCAATGGAGGTATTTAACCAGAATTCTACAAATTTTGGAATTAAATACTTAATCTTATTACAATCCAGCATTTTAGATTACACCAAACATGAAATAAATATAGTAGAACAATAACACAAACCAATAAATATAGCAATAAAGAACTAAAGAAATTCAAAACAATATACACAAATAAAACTTAAAAACTATCAAGTTCTTCAAATCATAATCAATTTTATCAAGCGTAGTACCATGTGAACAATAGATTTAGTACACTTATTCTATAAAAGTCAGTCAATTTCTAAATATATGTCCTGTGCACCAAAAGTTAATATTAATGAAAACAAATAAGTACTATTAAAACATAAGAAGATAAGTTACACCAGAAGGGTTTACTAAACTAAAACAAATACAAATAAGTAATAACAGAGTATAAATTTTACCCCATTTGATTTATTCAATAACTAAATGACAATAAGTCATAAAATGAATCCATAAATCACAAATAGGAACTTAAAAAATCTTACTTATATTTCAGCTCAAATATATAGTTCTAGTAAAGCTTTTTGTTTCACATAAATAATTCCAAAATCCAATAGCAAAGTACCAATCAAGAGCATTATGTGAAACCCGTCCCTTAGATGTATGGGTATTGTGGTAAACCCTTCATAAGATTTTTTTACATGCATTAGAAGGTAAGATACCTTGAATTTATTTTGAAAGGTGAATGGTATAGAATATAAGTTTATAAGAAAGAACTAGATTTTTTATCCCAAAATCATCTCCAATTGAGAAAAAATTTCTATCATTTTTGTAGAGCTCGGAGAAAGCTTTCGGTTGGTATATTATAAATTTTGTGAAGGTATTCCAGTCAAAAGTTACGGCCATTTAAAGTTACTGTCCTAAAATCCTAAAATAAAGTGAATAGAGAAAATATCGATACATGAGGAGTTGATGTATCGATACTTGGCTCTAAAGGCAAAATATATCAATACTTAAGAGACAAGTATCGATACCTAAAATTGGAAGTATCGATACATGGGATTGATGTATCAATATTTAAGTACAGAGAATGAAGTATCGATACTTCATGGAGAAAGTATCGATACTTTATGAACAATGATAAATAGTGGCACCGAAGTATCGATACTTTAAGGAGACAAGTATCGATACCCTACAGTTACGATAAATAGTAAGGATTGAAGTACTGATATCCTGTGAACAGTGAAGAATGAAATATCGATACTTAGAGTATTTTTTAGACCTAGAACTTATATTCGATAGCACATATCGATACATAGACTATTTATGTATCGATATATGAACGAATTGAAATGTGAACGACCCCTTTTTGTGGCGAAGTATCAGTATATGGAAGGCATGTATTGATATATATATCGATATATGATGATATGTCACACATCTGGACATATTTTAGAGGAGTATTTTGGTAATTTTATGGCCTCTATTTATACAAACCAGGGAATCATCTTCCCTATTTTTCACTCTCTCTCTTCTCACACAACAGAAACTATTTTCTCTCCCTGAGATAAACTGATCTTAATCATTTCTCAACCAAACTCCGTCATTTCAGTTTTTATGAACTCAGAAATAACACCAGAGTACAAAAACCTCCTTTGATTAAGGTTTTACTCATCGATTTGAGAGAAATCGTGAAGAAAGGGTTACGATAAACAATAGCCAAAAAGAGGGATTCAAACTAAAAGGAGGCTCTAAGCTTGCCTACTAGTTTAGGTAAGCCTATTCTTCAGCTTATCTCTCTAGTTAAGCTATTATTTTACGTCGTTTTAGGAGTACATAGCTCGGGACACTGTTTATAAAACCTTAAGATTTTGGGGTTCTCTAGTTTATCAATGATATCGATAAATTTGAGGATTTTGACTTTATTTGATGTGAAAGATGAGAAAATAGAGTGAGATTATATTTATCGACAGTAAATAGAGAGAGAAAAGGGTAGAGAGAGAGAGAAAGCTAAAGTAGTATAAGCATGCATTGCATCATGCATATATTATTGATAGATCGTTGAATCTGTATTTGTATGTGTATCTAGGCACGATAGTCAAGACTAGAGGATCTCGATCACAAGGAGGATATCTAGAGGGTGGTTTCCCACCCCAGTAGAGTGAGTGGATACAACTCCTTCCCTTTACCTCTTTATGTGCTTTTTATTAAATGATTATATGATTTATATGCTCTGAGATGATAGCACATGAGTATATGCATATGTATACATAACAAAAATGAAGAGGCGTTGGAATGATATTGTATGGTGGCCGGGTTGGCCCTTTGCTTGTAGTAGCATAGGAATGCTATGAGTACTTATTGCTATGAATATGAGATTAGAGGCTTAATGTGTATATTTTGATATTGTGTTATAAGGCCTATAGTAAATAATATTTTATATAATAATTGTGGATGTGGCACAACCATTGATATTTATTACAAACAATGATCGGGGTGCCATGAGTATGTTTTGGCCTTGCATGCTATAGTATTATTTTCTACTTGGCCTTGTGAGCCACAGATGATGGAGTTATAGTTGTGTGTCATGTTAGTGATATTATGGGTGAGGATTGACCATACAGCTCAGGATGAAGTAAATGGAATCCAATAGTCCCAGGATAAGGATTGACCATACAGCTCAGGGTAAAACAAATAGAACCTAACAGACCCAGGAATGTGGATTGGCCATGTTGTCCAAGATAGGATGGGTGAAATCCAACATGTCCAAGCTAAAGCATAATAACTATTTATATATATTTACATAGGCATACCTCCTCAATCAGGGTTGCGGATCAGCCATACAATCGAGAGATAGCGGTTGGAATCCTATAGATCGAGAGATTACATATATATATTTGATTTAAATTGACTCTTTCTCAGTCATGTTTAGTATACCACATCGTACATATGTTGCTTTTGATGATTACGATGGTTTTTCGTAATTAATGTATGGAATCATTTGCTATATGTACATTATTGTGTAGTCTACTCACTGAGTATTTTTTCAAATATTCACCCTTCATTTTTCTATTTCAAGTTAGTATTGTCGAGCGCGACATAACATAGGTGAAATAAGTTTTCAACAGTTTTTTCAGGTACTCAACTCATACGAACGTGTTATAGTTCACTAAATAGGAATAATATTATATTGATGTTTTGTGTATTTGGCTTAGTCAAGAACTAATTGAAATGGATGTTTTGAAAAAAATATTTGTGATGTTGTGTATTCTATGGGAATACAGATATTGATTTTATATTTATGATTGAAAATCTTCTACATTGTGTTGTTTTTGAAAATATATTATAAAACAAATACTAATACCTTACGGGCCTTGGGATTACATTTTAATTGGTAGGATGTATTTATGGGATTTACGGCGATTATCACGTGACTGACTAGGGTCGGGGCGTGACACACTAAATACAAAAAAATAAAAAAGTTGTGTCCAGTTAAGCACAAAGAAAAGTAAAATTGCTCAGCTTTCTTGTTTAATGAAAATTAAAACAAAACAATGACACAAATTCATCGCCTACTAGCAGAACTTACTTCACAATAATGAGACATCAAAATAAACGTCTTCCCCAAAGAGAGACCCAATTACTTCCATTTAATGAGGTTGAACATATGCCTCTCAATGTTGGACAATAGATAAGGCTCAGTTCATAAAACAGATCTGCATAAAAGATAGATGAAAATTTATGCAAGACATAAAAATGAGATTTTGCCCAAAGAGAGAGAGAGAGATGGTAGACAGCTTCAACCATAATATAACGTCGTAGCTTCTTAGCCCGCTTATTCTCAACAGTAACCCTCTCCAGAGTAATTCGTAAAGAATCCATATCATTGTGCTTAAAATAGACAATTGTACTTTTGAAGAGATAAAGGCCATTTTGTATTCCCCACTGGACTTCCCCGTCACTGAAAGAGAAAAAGCAATAATAACTTGTATATATAGAACAAATTCAAGCTGCAAATTGGGTATTAATTGAAAAACAAAATCTCTAAGCCTGAGCTAACTTAAGTAAGTTACCAGGATAAATATGCCACAATGATTTAGGAAGATGATTTGCACTAAAAAAGTATAATCAATTATTAGAAAATAGGGAAACAAAAATCACTTTTGTCTTAAATTATTGCACTTTTTTAAATCACTCCTTTATAACATCTGAATTGACATTTCAAATAGGCAACAGAGACTTTAATTTGATATTGTCAAAGAAGTTAACTAGGCAATATCGATTATCGCAGAAGAGCAAAATCAACTAGCTGATATCATGAATGGGCTAGTCTATCAGTAATACCAACAATTAATATATTGGTTCGAGATTTAAGCTCATTCTGTTGAAATAAAATCTTCTGTAGATTTTACAAAAAAATTCAATTATACAATACCAACATGTTCCCAATTTTTTTTTATTTTCTCTACAGTTCGAATATCATAAAAGTAGACAACAAAGAGGAAGCGAGCAAGCGGATTACCTTTTACAGGTCTCAACAGGTAATCGATGAATGAGAGGGAAAGTCCTTAGCATTATGATAGAGAGAGTTTGAAACTTTGAGAATTTATAAAAAAAAGGTATATCAATACAAAATTAAGAACAAACCGAACTTAACCACAAATAGAAGCTCATATCAGATCAAGCACGTACTCTACATGCTGCTACTGCAAAACAAAAATTAAAACAATAAATCAAACCATCATCCCTGAAAATCATCAATTACAACAAAACCAATCAACAATAAAAGTAGAAAAAAAAAAATCTCACACGAAATTAGCAAAAAATGAACTAACACACGTTTGACAACAAATCCACAAATCAAAAAGAAAAATAATCAAGAAATATCAGCATAATTACTCCATATCTCCGAATCTTATCCCACGAAGAATAAGACTTCAATAACAAAAAAGGATAAAACTTCGAATCCAAATGACTGAAATCCTGTAGGTTTTTTCCTTTCGATGCACAACAGTATATATAAATAATATATGCATATAGATACAGAGAAGAGGAACTTTAGATTTGTGACTTATGGAGTGCAATACGCAGAGTAAGCCATAGAAAAGGGATGATTTTGTGAAAACAAAAGAGAAACTTGAGTAAATAGAGAATAGACTAAGCCAAGGACAAAGAAAGAAAGGGGCTAGAGAGTGGGGGAAATGTGGGTCGAAAATATGGGCGTTGGGTATGCGTGTGTGGGTACCTGTTAAATCTTTTCTATAAGATTGTTTTGTATTGATGTTATATTCTATTTTTTTCTTAATTTTTAAATAGTTATTCCCTTTTTCTTTGTTTTTATATAAAAAATAAATTAATTTTAAAAATATTATTGACATAAATATTCTGTATTTTAACTTTTATCTTAAAAATAAATTAATTTAATTTTATAGTATTATAAATATTTTGGCTTTTATTTTTTTAGAAAATAAAATAAAATAATTTTATGTTATTATAATCCCTTAATTTATTATTAAAAAGATTATTGAATTGAATAATAAAGAAATTTATTAAAGAATGTGGACTTTGAAAGTTCTTTAAAAAAAGTAACATTTTTTTATTATATGATATATTAATTTGTTCAACATCTAAAATTAAATAATTTGTACAAGATATTTAAATTATGTAATACCTTATAAGATATCTAAATAAAAATAAGAATAATAAAGTTAAAAAATTCAATAGGTTCTATTGTTTATTACTAAAGCCCACAATGAAAGAGGAAGAATACTAAAATTGTTTTTATTTTTTTTAATCAATTTAAAACTATTTTATATGACTTTATAACAACTAGAAGCAATCCTCCTATCAACTCTTATAAATGATGAAATGTGTAACAAGACCAAAAAATAAAGGAAATGAATTTAGAACCTAAATCAGGGATTATTAATGTTATAACCATTATAAAAAAAACGGGAATTTTTTTTTTTTTTAACTTTTATTAAAACTATTCTCTTATAATAGATTATATTATGTAAAATAAAATTTTTGAAGTATTTTTTATTTCTATTTTACATATTATAGTTTTAATTGTATAAAATATGTATTATAAGATAATATAGTTTGCATTGTACTTCAATTTATAGAAATATGGACTAGTAAAGCATGAGCATACTTGGTAATAAAAAAATATATTAATCAAAGATTTATATTATACTTGACATCATATGGCAACTAAAATATCAACTATTAAAATTGTAAATTACTAGATCAAATTTATAAAAATTAAGATGGATATTATTAGAGATATGCCCTAAAACCAATTGTATCATATGGCTTAGGATTATATTTTCTTATGTATATATCATTTCTAATTAATTGTAAATTATTTATGATTAATAAAATAACATTCTTTTATCTTGCATTGTGTTCAGTTGCTAATTTATTTTTTTCTTTTATTTGATGCAAGATATATCCTTGATTATATTATGTATCAAGATTCTATTTATAAGGAGTTATAGATATGAGAACAGAATCTTCAATTTAAATAAATTCTAAAATTTGTTTCCGATTAAGGTGGTGTGGCGAGGGATAGTGATATTACATGACCGACATATTTTGTTGATGTCAAGGATTAGTATTGGATGCTAATAGTTGGGTGATGAGTCTCATGTCACAAGAGCATAAACATGAGTATCACGTTGATGAACGTGCTATTGAACATGATCGATTGCAATAGAATCACATGGGTGATTATCCACAATCAATGATTCATCGCATAACTGATCTCAATTAGATTATGTACCCAAGTATAGGTAGTCTTGTTATAGTATAGTCCTGTGAGTCCAAGTGTCGTATCC
>JAVXUL010004861.1:0-12710 GCA_035590515.1 Trichilia minutiflora | reverse complement strand
CTCACCCTCCTCACTCTTCAGTTTCAGGTTTAGATTGTCAACAAGCGCTCGGTGGTGGTGATTCTTCCAGGTTGAAAAGATCTCAGGTATACTTCCGCTAATCGACTCACTTAGAGAAGACTTAGTCTACTAGAGTTGTTCTGTAATTTAAGTTTGTATTTTCGTTTATATAATGGAAACAAATGTATAATTATTTGGATATTATTTTCAATTAGCTCAAGATTTAATACTTTTCTATTTTGATGATTAGTTATAGAAAAAGAATTAAAATGTTCTCTAGAGAAATACTTGTGGTTTTCTTGAAATGATTCGAAGTTTGGGTGTTGGGTTGGATTTGTTTTGGAAGTCTTACATATCTATTTTGAGAAATGTTTTCGTAAAGGCCTTATAGGCTCACAGGATGTGTTCTGGTGATTGGATACATCTTAGGGAGTCTATGGCAGTTGTCACGTGTGAGACCCACGGGTTGGGGCGTGACAAAAACATGTTATAGTTACACGAAAAAGTTTCATGATAAATAATTCAAAGTTCGATCACCATTCATTCAAACGAAACTAAGTTTAGGGTCTTTCATGATAACTAATTAGGATTATACGAATGAAAGAAATTTATATGTACAACATGTACAATCGCACGTAAAAGATTTGATAAAGATTTTTTTATTATAATAAAGAGACTATGGCATATTATAGATATTAACCATAATTGTTAAGTGTTTGAATATTTGAAACGAGTTCGATAAAATCAATTCTAGCTCACAGCTAATACTATAGTAAACCTGAGAGGTTATAGTTAATAATTTATACTTATTCTAGCTTTGAGAGAGAATAAATATTATCCGAAAGTGAGCAAATACTCTCAAAAATAATATTAGACTGAAAAGTACAAACAATTTATATGTTAAATAGTTTAACAAACCCAAAAACTTTATAAATTGACCAGGGTAAATTATAATATTTTATTGATATTTAAAGATAAAATAGAATTCAAATAAACTCTGTTAAAGTAAGTTTGATAAGGTTTATGACAAGTTTGAAATTAATGTGATTAATGGAAGCAGATTTGTTATTTTGTATTTTACTATTATAAAATTAGTTTGACAAGTTTTGAAACTCATTTGTCTTTAATTTAAATGTCATGGACATTTAAGTAAATGATACAAATAATATAAATAGGAGTTAATTTTTTATTTTTTAAAAAATTAAGCCATTTTTCACAAAAGGGCAAAAAAAAATAAAAATTTTATCTTCTCTCTTAGATTTGGCCAAGTTAAATCAAGGGCTTTGGGGTATGATTCTTGAAAATTCCATAATTTTGAGATTAGATCTTCATCAATCTACATCAAAAGTTGATGCTTGTTGTCTTGATTTCATTGATTTTGTGTTTATGGAACTATATTTGATGATTAATGACTTGTTAACCCTAATCACTTGTTAGTCACTTAGAGTCTATTTGGAGTTGCTTTTTAAGGATTTAAAATTTGGTTTTTACTTCTCTTAAAAAAAAATTTAATTAAAATAAATCTTTTCTCTGAAGTTGTTTGATATAATAGTTCAAATAAACTCTTTTTTGATTAAAATTATCATAAAGAATATTTGATTTGATTAAACCAATATATTTAAAAGGAGTAAAAGATATTTTTAAAATAAAATAAATATTATTTATATATTTAATGAGAAAAAAAAAAAAACTCTTCTTTTTCATCTTTTTAAAATGTTTATTTTTATACTTTGAATGTAAACAAAGTTTTTGTAAAATTTTTTTTTTATTTTTATCTATTTAATATAATTTTTAATAAAAAAATTAAAAAATATTTAAAAAACTATATCAACCAGTCACTTAAATCAACTTTCAAATGATACTTTGTCCACGTATTAAACCAAATTATGAGTTGATTTAGATTGAATTATACAACAAAATTAATTTCTTAATCTTATAATCAAGATTAATTATTCAAAATTAGCTAGTTGGTTGTTGGAGTTAAACTACAACCACACCCATTGTATTAATTTGGTTTATACACTCAGCTACAATTAGTTACTACCTTTCGATTTTGAATATATAACAGCTAGCTCTTTGTACAACTGTATAATTGACACCATTAAATGGAGCGACCAAACTTGCTTAGTATTGCTTCAATTGCATTGACTAAACTTTTCTAATTGTTGGGTTCGCACTTAATTTCGGAAACACGACAATTAAATACTGTATAACAACTCAAATTTTTTTAAATAACTATTATTATTATTACCCAATAATTCTGAATTAAGCTAACAATGATAGTTGAGCTAATTAAGAGAGAAGTTTTGGTGTGAAATTGTCTAGTAAAAGGCAGCATTCACAAAAAGAGATCATTATCAAGTGCAAAACGATTGTGCATGGTATCAATACTACATCATGAAAACATGACAAGAAATTCATTGTCAGCCTCCAAATAATCTTGTCTTTCTAAAAATTTTTATACATGTTTTCTTTTAAAGTTTCTTTTAGCACAAAATGTTATTTTTAGAAAATAGGGATAGCATTATTAATTTTAAGCAAAATATAAGATTTTATTTTATTTTATTTTATTTTTATACAGAAAATTTTTTATACCTAATCATTACTTAGATATCCAGTCAAGCATGGGATGAACACATTTTTTAAAGACGAGACATCACGGATCATCTGTGAATTATCTTAAATTATAGGATATGTGCAAATGAATCGTTCACAGTGATATCAAATACAGAATAAAACTCTTGATCTAACCCTCTTGACGTTTCAATATAAAAAATTTTACGATAAAAATCGAATTTAAAACACAAAGTCTATACAAATTTGACTCCAATGTCAGATCATCTATTGGAGGTTAAGATTTCATTTGTTATTTTTGTAGTACGATGAATTGATTTTTAAATTTTAGTTATTATAAAATAAATTCTATATATATATATTCAACTAAAAATTAATATTAAATTTCTTTTAACTCTACAGACATTTACGGAGTTGAATTTAAACAATTAGCAAAAAGAGTTTGATTTCCATTTACTACTACAATTCATTTATCTTATTGAGTTTGATTTCCATTTACTATTACAAGTTTACAACTCATCAGCGACTGTCACTGAAAACTTTTTAATATCATTTTTAAAACGCCGAACTGTAAAGCGTAAACTCCTGCCGCAACTGCGTCAAAATCAACTCCTAAAAGGTTGTTATCGTCACAACCTACTCATCATGTCATGTGGCCACCAAAACAAGCATTAACCATCTTTCTTCATTGCCCACCCTACCCTACAATTCTTAATAACAACAAGCAACAGTTGAAGAGTCATTTACAACACACATCTATTTTTTGATAATATTGAAAGATCCTGAATCTTCTTACTTTTTATATATTAATTATTATCGTCATCGTTTTCCTAATCCTATTTATTTAGGATGGATTCTTTAAAGAGTACATGTAAAAAAAAAAAAATTGAATAAGAAGAATTTTTTACATTCAATCTTTATTAAAGTATCCAGCTATATATGGGATAGGTGTACCTTTTAAAAAATGGGATCACTCAAATCATTAGGTAATTATCTTGAATCAAGATATATGTATAAAAATCGTGTTATAATGATATAAAAAATAAGATAAAATCTTTGACTTGATTTTTTTAATATTTTGCAGTGAAAAATTTGAAAGTCGAATTTAAGATTAATGTAAACATTGACCTAAACTCTACCGTCAAATCACCCCTTAAGTAACCTATAATAAGTTATTGATATAAATTACCTATAATTATTAACTTAATTATATATGTGCATGTGTTTAAAATTTAGGATTATATACATTCTACAATTTTTTTTTTTCATATTCATAATTTCATATATGTGCATGTGTTTAATTACCTATAATTATTAACTTAATTAGAGCATATTTAAAATTGTTGTAAATAATGTTTGATATTAATTACTTTTATTTGCTAACAAATTTATTTATAGCGCCTAGCATTTATCAGTCATCTTTTCACTAATTTATAACATTTAATGCTTCAATATTAGAGCAATTAACCAATAGTGAATTAAATATCATAGATATATTATCTTATTTTATATATATATATTTTTTTTATTAAAGAGTAATATATCAAATAAGTAATAGACTAATAAATAAAGATAGAAAATAATACTAATAGAAAACACAAGCTCTATATGAAAACATTGATTAGAAAAAAAATACACGAAATTTCAATAGTTAATATTTATAATTTTAATATTTTTCTCACACAACCTTCAATATATTAAATGTCACTCACTCTCAAATGCTTAATGCATTTCACTCAATGAAATATTTTAATTTGGCTATCGATATTGCTTTCTATTTATAGGTCTTAAAGTGGTAATAATTCTTTTGGGCCAATAATTGTAACATGATTATATTGACAAAATAATGAGAAATCATTGGTTCAAGCTCCGGAAAAATCAATAATCACATTCACTTGTTCCTACTTCCACACATTTAAATGTCATGGGAAAATATCAAGCAAATAGGCCTAAGAGTTTAATGAAATTTAGCATTAAAAATGGTCGGTGAATATTGTCAAACTTTCATCTCAACCCACTTTTTTAATTTTCATAACATCGCCTTAACCATCCCTACAACATTAAAAATAAATAAAAATATTAAATGAAGAAAAGTCCCAAAATGAATTTATGTTTTTAGTTGGCTTGAAAATATTTATGTATCAATGCATGAAACTGACTGTCCTTAGTTGCCAAGTTCCTCGTTACTCTATCCCAGTTAGTTGCTTTTTCGTTGTTTATCCTTTAAGGAAAGGAATACAGAAACTAATCAAACTCTAGATAAGATAACCAATCAATGTTTTCTACAATGGGTTTGTTTTTACAATCTTTCTTTCTTTTTTTCTTTAATATCCTTAACCTTATCCAATACATAGAAATTACAAATTAGAATTTCATAATTTTATATATATATGCAGCTAGAACATGGCAATTCTTTTAAATAATAATTCAGTTTATTAATTAACCATTCATTTAAAAAGTTCTCTCTCAAAATGGATTGTAACATACACATGTATATATGGAGAGTTATTAACTCTCCATTAATACCTAAAATTGTGAATTTCTATATATTCAACGTTGAATGCTACAATTATGCATTGAGTTATGATTATTATTATCCTTCGATAAATATATTTAAATAAGCATGTTATAGTCATCACTCTCTTTAAATAAAAAGGTTACGGTGCATTTTTTATTATAATTTTTAATTTATAAATTAAAAATTATAATAGAAATATTTAAAAATTGACAATAGAAACCAATAAAAAACCTTGGTGCAGTGAATGAATCGTACGTGTACTCTTGAGTATCATAGGAAGAAAGTTAAAATTATAAAATTTATGGTGAGTGGAATTACAAGAATGCCACATTCTTCCCACGGGATTCAAATTCGCTCGCAAGGTTCGGGGCACCGATAAAATAAAAAGATTAAGAATAGTAGATCCGAATAATCAGCTTTATTTATTTAATTAATTTATTCTGGCCGCGTAACTTCCTAACCGTTTCTTTTGACCAATCACAAGCCAACACGTATCCAACCCAACGTTTACACGTTATTTTCTGGGCAAATTAACAGTCAGTTCGTTACTTTTTCTCACGTCCGGTACTTTATAAACACGATTAAACGCTTCACTCTGTTTTCAATTTCCAGTCACGCTCTCTTGCAAAAACAACTACCGCGTCTTTATTACTTCTAAATTTGGAAGTTCTTCACCACTTCTTTGATTTCGAGCCTTGGTTTTCTGGAGATTTCAGAAGCTTGGAAATGGATGATGAATTTGCAAAGCTTATAAGGAGAATGAACCCACCAAGGTACATCATTTGCTCGCTCAAAACCACGAGTTTATACTCAGAATTAAGGCTCTGCTCTGAGTTAGACATAAATTTTTTGGTGATTCTTGAGTTAGAACAGCAACTTGGATCTGAATAATCAACCATGTCCTGTCTCTGTTTTTCGTGGATAATGATAGAATTCTTATTCCTTATACAATAGCCGTTGAAAATTTTATGTTGTTTTGGATGTTGGAACATTTTCTACTGTTAATTTCCGGATTTATGGTGCATTTTGAAACAGAGGTCACAAATGATTCTGCCTTTTTCACCCGAACCAACCTTTTTTTATGTTTTATTTTACTGTTGTTATATTAATTGTGTATTACCAATTTTCCAAACTACATTTCTCGTTGATTTCTGTTCACATATATATATTTTTTTCCATGTGGTTGCAGAGTAGTGGTTGACAATGATGTTTGTGAGCATGCCACTGTTATACAGGTAAACACCTCAAATCCTTAAATGAGTGAACATATCTGATAAACAAATTTTTCTTTCATGTTGTTCAATCTCTTGCCTGTGTGTTGCCTTAAAGCATTTGATATTTCTGAAAATTGAACCGGGTATCTTCTTCCTTAGGTTGATAGTGTCCACAGGCATGGTATTTTGCTTGAAGTTATCCAATTTCTGACAGACCTCAACCTCGTTATAACCAAAGCATACATATCCTCTGATGGAGGATATTTAATGGATGGTAAGGTTGAAACGTTATTTAATGGACAGATCAAATCTCTCTGCTCCCGTCAACTTTCTGATTTGGCTACTTGGTTTTCAGTGTTTTATGTCACCGACATTGATGGAAGTAAGATCAAAGATAAAGGAACTGTTAGTCATATAAAAACTGTAAGCAACATTACATTTTTAATACTAAAATGTTTAGAGCATTTTGCTTGAACTAAGCATTTGAAAATCTATATTCACATACAATCTTCATTTGTTCAATTTTTCAGACCGTTGAAACCAATGCAAGTTTCTTGAATTCAATGGGAAGTTCCGTTGGTGTATTGCCCTCCAAAGAATATACCTCAATAGAACTAACTGGCTGTGACCGGCCTGGATTGCTATCAGAGTTATCAGCGGTGCTAGCAGACCTCAGCTGCAATGTCGTAAATGCTGCAATATGGACACACAATGCTCGAGCTGCAGCTGTGCTTCATGTTACAGACCAATCATCCTGCTCTGCAATTAAAGACCCTAAAAGGATTGCAAAGATTAAGAAACTTCTTTGTAATGTCTTAAGAGGCAACGATGAATTTATGACTCCAAGAATGTCCATTTCTTCAGCTAGGGTAATGCACAGAGAAAGAAGATTGCACCAGATGTTACTTGCCGATAGAGATTTCGAGAGACCAGAAAGTTTGAAGTACAAGAGTTCAAAATCCCATGTAACTGTATTGGATTGTAGTGATCGAGACTATACAGCCGTGACTATAAGGTCTAAAGATCGGCCTAAGTTATTGTTTGACATTGTTTGCAGTTTAACAGATATGCAATATGTGGTTTACCATGGTACAGTCAGAACAGGAAGAATGGAAGCTTATCAGGTAATTGCATTTAAACCTACACATTGCTTTGGGAGAAAAAACTTGATCTATTCATTGGCTCTAATTTCAACTTTAAAAACAATTTTATAGGAATACTATATCAAACATGTGGATGGATTCCCTATAAACTCAGAAGCTGAACGACAACGTGTTATAGTATGTCTTGAAGCAGCAATTGAGAGGCGAGCCTCAGAGGTTTGTTTTACAGTCCATTTGGTATTGAAGTGTGGTAGCTTGATCACTAAGTTATTGTTTTTTCTTGTAGGGCCTAGAATTGGAACTTTATACAGATGATCGTTTTGGCCTCCTATCAGATGTTACCAGGATACTTCGTGAGAATGGTTTGTGCATAAGAAGAGCTGAGATATCGACAAACGGTGGAAAAGCTAAAGATACTTTCCTTGTCACGGATGTTTCAGGAAATCCTGTTGACCCAAAAATTGTTGATTCTATCCGGCATCAGATAGGACAAACTGTACTACAAGTGAAAGGGAACCTGAATATGCCTCCAAAACTTCCTCAAGAGGCTGCAAGAAGCTTCTTCTTTGGAAATTTTTTCAAGGGACGAAGCTTCCAAAGTTTTAAACTCATCAAATCTTGCTCATAGGGCTCCTCATAAGCGATTATGCCAAGAAAAAGAAAGTTGCATAAACAATTAAACTTAAAAAACTATTCAAGATTCAAATGATTGATTATCTTTTTCTCTTTGTTTGTACATGTCTAGTGTGTGAAATGGATCTTAGAAATGAGGACAAAATTGTTTCAAAGAAAAGAGACGCAAAGGTTTGCGCCAACAGTATGTGTTATTTTCGCAATATTTATTAGTTTCACATTTCAATTTACAAAACCCTGGCTCTATAAGCTGCAAGGAAGAATCGGGAACTGGATTTAATCATCGCCAAAGTTTATTAATCGATCAATTAAAGAAAAGGATGTAACCGGGGTATACTTCATTGCATTTAGACAAATTTCCATGAGGGACTATAATGTTCCACAACCAATTGCAAACAAAAACAAAGAAAAGAAAGATCAGAGACGGAGCAAGTAATTGACTTGAAAGAAAATTATCATAGGCTAACCACAACCTCGAATCCTAGTGAATCGATGTTAAGGATCATTTATTCTAATTCTGCCCCTTTACACCACATTAATTTACAACATCATCAAAGGACACTCCCAAACAGTGATTTTGTATAATCCCTCCATTTAGATACACCAGTACCAAGTGCCCTTTGCAAGACATCTATCCGCTCTTCTAGAAGACATTCTTTTACTTCCAACATTTCAGTATATTCCTTCTCCATTATCAGCTCCAGATCTTCAAAATAGGTGACTTTGGAGTACAATTTCTTCAACTAACAATATTGCATGCATGCAAAGATCAAGAATTAAGGGCTGCATATTGCAAGTCTCTCAACAAGTACAAAGGGAAACTAAAATATAAAATTTTGAATCACCTGTGTCTTAAGTATGGTGGCCACTAAATGTTCAATCTCCCTGTCTTCCTGGTCAGCCAATAATTTGGAATTCGCAGCAGCTGCCCCTAGAGCAGTTGCTGTCGCTGCTCTAATTTGTAAAGCTAGAGGTACATCATTATTCTTTTGGGATCCATCCTGAGTTTCTGTAAGAATTTATAGATTCAAAATACAGTCAGGAATCGCATAATGAAAATAATAGAAAGTTAACAGTAGGAATGAGGTATCCAACTGTAAAAAATATGGATGAAAATGAAAAAATCTGATATAAAGATTGAGAAACAGAATACTGAACTTTGTTAATATCTGACGAAGAAACAAATACTGGACACAGCAGAAAGTTCATATAAATAAGCATGTTCAGCGAAGGGGTATAAAGAAGCAAACAAGAATTTCTGCAAAAGCCACATTTAGAGTAGCCAGCCTCTGTTCTGGAAATTTAATTCCTCACAATTGTCCCAAAACTTCTGCACACAGAATTTAAACAAATACCTGATTGGTTCTCCTCCTTTTCTGAGGCATCACCCCAATGTGCACTGAAATGTACAAAATATAAGACAACTTTCAAGATTGTACTAACAATAAACCAGCTAAACCATTAACTTAAAAGAGCATTTCGGGAAAATAATAATAATAATAATCAACCTCTCTGCCCCAGAAAGCATAGTAGGAGAACATAATCCTTTGGCTAGATAATCCTCCTCCTCATCAAATATCTCCCTTAGACATGAGCTTTCATCACAAAGTCCCGTAACTGCTGTAGCAGCAGCAGCAGCAGCAGTAACTTGGGGCCCAACCATGGTGGAGATGAGAGCTACCTGAGATAAACAGTGACAACCATTTGGTTATACAAAGGAAAGAACATAAATTGCTGAAATCCTGAAACCATAAGACTTTTACTTTTGATTTACTGATACTCGTCACATTAAAGTACTATTAACTAAAATTCTTAGACTGTATTGGTAAACTTAAGTAAAATATGTGGATATACAATTAGATCTATTTTATCCTTTTCCTTTTTTCTTTTTTTTCCTTGTCAACATCTGCCGCAGTCTTGCTATGGTGCCAAATGTCGTCACAAATTTTTTAAACTCTTATAACTATAGTTTGCAGTTTCAACAATACCCAACTTTTCCAAATGAGAAAAAAAAAATGAAAACCCGATAAATAAAGTATCATTTCAATCAACTTTGTAAATCCTTATGATCGTAGTTTAAAGTTTGCATAACATACTCAACTTTCCATGTGACCGAAAAAAAAATCCACTAAATGAAGCATCACTATAATTCGTTATAAAGGACATGAGGTAAAGTTCTAATTTAACAAGATTGGTACCAAGCCCTCCTACCTGATTTATCAGTGAACCATCATCATTTGAAAAGGGAGCAAGAAGCTTTCTTTTTGCAGGAGGTTCTTCACTAGCAGCATCTCCATTTTGATTGTGCTCATTCGTTTGCTCTTGAATTTGATCCTCCATTTTGATAACTTCTTGATTCTTAGATGAAGTTACCGGTGCTTGTTTTTCACTATTCATGCTCCCAGTGGGGCAACTAGAACCATTACCTTCATGGGCAGTACCTGTCATAAACTCTCCAAAAGGCAGCTCAATGAGCTTTGAGATACAATCAATTTTTGTTTTACTTGGAACATTTTGAGCAACAAGCTCCCAGTTATCTCCATGCTTCACAACAGATTCTAAAAGCCGTAGAGTTTCTGCCTCAGTCCAGGTAGCTCCAGGAGTAAGACTGTTTTGTCGTCTGTCATTAAACTTAAAATCATCCTTGGACTTGTTCTCCCCAAAATTACCATTTTTGAAGCATTTTTCACAGATTGCAAAATTAGCCTGCGGATATGAAAATTACAATTAAAAAAGGAGTTCAAACCTACCAAGAAAAAAAAAATCAAAAGAGAAGAGCTTTTAGATAACTTAATGGATCTTAATGAATAAATTCTGCATATTTCCACATCTAGGACTTAAATATAAAACAGGTATCACTATCAAGGGTGATTAGGATGTTTCAATCCCCAGAATTAAAAAAGGATTAGAAACTTTATCCCCTTGAATGGTATCTGTACAAAACTTATATTATGTGTAATTCTGCTTGTCAAATTCAATTTCAAATTCTACAACCAGCATGTCATCAAGTTTTACAGGACCACCAAAACCATGTTAACAGCAAGAATGACTCCTGCTTGGGTAATCAAAGTAAGTCTCACCATGCTCACATCCTCCCCATATATATATTCCACATGAGCCTAAATATGTCTAGCAACACCAGCCTGTTATCACATGCCAGGTATGTAAAGGTAAGCAAGTATTAGACATCCAGAAAATACAATTGAGAAGGTCATCAAATATATGTGGACTGTGCTCAACCAAATCCTGAGTAGTTAATCTACTAATATCAAATAAGAACTAAGGGTATTGAATGAAGAAAAGCAAACAATCATAGCAAACCTCATCCAGAGCAAAAGAGAAACAATAGAAACCAAAAAACAAACCTTTAAAAAAAAAGGAACTCCATAAGAGTTAACCAACAATTACGATCCCATTCTAAGCTAAGTAACACCAAAAATCAAATCGTCACATAATCAAGAGTACAAGTAAACAAACATACATACCGTCCTATACTCATAGCATACAGAATCACATTGTTTTCCACAGCCACCGCACTTAAACCCCTTCAACTTCACCAAATCACCGAAAACATCCAAATACGAAGCCAAAGGAGGCAATTTAAAACCTGCCGCCGCCGCCACTTTACCCTTACCATCCGGTCCACCATAGGGAACCGAAATCGATCTCAAAGAATTCGGCGTTGCAACAACACGAACCCCATTAGGTTCCCCTTCCTTAATCCTAACTCGATTCTTGAGTTTCTTATCCTCCAAGCCATCCTTATTGCTGTCAGCCGAAGTTGCTGCAAAATTTATCAGACCCCACTGATCCAAAAACTTGAAAACTTTCTGGAGCAAACTAACGTCACCCACCAGTGATTTTCTAACTTGGGTGAATGTCATCTTTCTTGAAGGGTCTTCTCTGTATTTATGTATCATAAAGTCTCTGTATTCTTTGTATATTTTCGGAGTTCTAGAAATTGAGCTTCCGTTGAAGAACTCTTTCAGAGCGATACGCTCCGTTTGGTGAATGTTGTCCCATCTAAACCAACCTATGCAAAGTAATTTCCATTAAAAAAAGAAAAAGGAAAGAAATATTAATTTTATTTCTCGAAAATGCTGAGAAAATGTTTTCCCGAGTAACAGAAAATTTTACGATTACGAAGAGGGAGAAACTCACTGGAGTGGCTGGGAATGGTGTAGAGTTCAAACTCGGGTTTAGAATTAGGGTCATATTGTGACGTCTCCATATAGGACCTGAACCGTGAGTTGAGTCGGAGCCGATCTAAAACTTTTTGGCCTGTAAGGTTTACACAAACGGAGTGTTTTTTAACGTACACTCAAGGTAACGATGTATGGTCATTGAACAATCAAAATTTAAATTCATTCGGATCGAGCTGGATAGGAGAAATATTATTTTTTAATTTTAAATTAAATAACTCTATTTTTTAACCAATATAACTATGTTATAAATTTATTGATTATTGCGTTTTGTCAAAACTTGTATTTTGATTTACTTTATTTATTTTTTATATTAATTTTATTATTTATTTTTTTAATATAAAAAATAGGGGTGGGCGTTTGCGGTTTAGATCGGTTTGAAGTAAAATTTCAAACCGATCCAAGTCACTCCGCTAATATGTCACAAACCGCAATCGATCCAAACCGCGGTTTGGATCAGTTTGTG
>JAVXUL010004850.1:0-12711 GCA_035590515.1 Trichilia minutiflora | reverse complement strand
CATGTTCAAATAAAGTCTAGGGGAATCAATCCCAACTCAAAAATGGAATTCAAATATTTATTACAAATCTGTTTATCATTCATAAAAGTTCAACAACAAAAGAAAAACCAAATGAACACCAGTGGACTACGGTATCTACCAAGTGAGTCAATTTGGCTATACCTGAGCCTTTAAATCTAGAGCGATCACCACCACCTAAGCCTATCCTATCGCTTTCCCTGAAACTGAGAGGTGAGGGGAGTGAGTATAGGGGAATATACTCAGTGAGTAAACAAATAAAAGCTAAATAAAACTATATAAGATATATGTATATATATTCAAGTAAATCTTAAAATAGTAAACTAGAGGAAAACTTCTTAAAAGTTTTCAAAACCATGTTATAAAAATCATTGGGCTGGCTCACTTCCCAGGAACTATCCTAGTCGTGGGTGTCCCGAGACCGTTAGTGGGTTTTGTATGTAGGAAAACATGCTATTTAGGAAAAACAGATTTAAAATGCAATAGTTATAAAATATACACTTTTATTAGGAAAAGATGCCCAACACTGATGTTTACCTCGAGCCATCACGGGGTGACATCCATGACTAACTCGATGAGACTCATAGGTGGACAAATCCCATCACAACATCACAACACAACTACAATCATATAACGGTCCACCTATGCAACCTCCACTCATCTAGGTGACCTCTCTTCCAGGCCAACCCTAGGCTACCACTATACACTCACTTGGGGGTCCACCTTTAGTGAACTCCTTCCCAGGCTACCACCCTGTAGCTACAGTAAACCAGCACACAAGGCCGTTATCACCAATACATATAATCACAAAATCTTGGCCTAATGGTCATGTCATCATCATAAAATAAAATAAGGCTCAATGGCCGCAATATCACATAACAATAATAAATCTGGTCCACTGGCTATGTCATCCAATAAAACATATCGCACAATACCAAATCCATTTCAAAACCATATATAACACGAGTATATACACAATTCTTTGCATTTGAAAAAGGAATAAGGAAAAAATTTATAAACATATGCATATCATTTTATTTACGAATTAAACAAACTTATAAATAAGAAATAACATAAAAAGGTTGTCCACTCACAGTATAGGGAGGGTATACACTCCCTAGTTCTCCTCGTTCTTTGGAGATTCATGCAAATACCTCGATCTTGAAGCGTCGCTTAACTACACACATAACACTACTATTAATTACATGTTCCAATATACATAAAAGTGCGAATATGCAAAATGCATGCTATTCCGGGTTTCTAATATCGAACCATTATGCCATATTATCTAAAATCTTCATTTGCCCTCGAATTACCAAATTATTATCGCTACGGATCCACATTGTGCTTAGACTAATTTATTTCGACTAATATACACGATTTTAACTAGTGGATCCCATGCCTTCATCGAAACAGTAATCGGAGTTACTGTTCACATCCGCCCAAAAACTCCAAAATCGTATTTCTAACTTCCTACGACTTCTACGATTCTTCCACAACCCATATTACACCTTAAAACTAAAATACGAGGGATAAATCTATGAAAATCGATACAAAATCCATACGAATAAAAATACGCAAAAACACGAAATAAATATGTAGACGAGTTAGAAACGAAGCTACGAACCTCGTGATGTGATCGATTTGCTCCAATTTCACCTCTAACTCGAAAAGCCCCAAATTAAACACCGAAACCCTAGCTCCTCTTTCGCGAATTTGCGCTCTTATCATTAAATTGATGCTCCTAAAGTGTTAGACACGAGGAATGTAGCCCGTCTGTGAAGAGAAATCGAAGTTTCGACAAAATTTGACAAGAAGCTAGAGAGAGAGATGAGAAGAACGTGAGAAGAGGGAGAAGGAGAAGAAAAGAGAAGGAAAACCAAAAATTTTGACCCCTAGACCCCTATTTATAGAAAAAGGATGAAATTATCATTTTGCCCTTAAGTTCTCTTAAGGAAGAAGCTTCTAGAAGAGTGCAAAATCGTCAATTCATGTCGGTTCGATCGAACGAATCGAAGATTCGTTCGATCGAATCACCCCCTTCGATCGAACGAATAGCACTTCATTCGAACAAATCCTTCAGCGTCTACAAAAGTCAGAGAGCTTCCCAATTGTCGATCGAACGAACCCTTATTCGTTCGAACAAACCCACTCTTCGATCGAACGAATGGCTCCTTCGATCGAACGAATCCCAATTCGATCGAACAAATTATCCATTCGATCGATAGAACTTGTCAAAAATAAACTTTTCCATTTGAGTCCTTTTCGAAATTAAAAAACACAAATGGGGTCCCAACGTACACTCAACTAAACTCTTTTTAATCAACATAAATGCCAAATATATCCAAAATTAGACGGACGAATTATCGATATACACGATGAATACAAAAACATAAATAAAAAATATGGGAAAGTTACAAATATGCCCTTGAGGTACGAACACGGGTGTCATAGTATGAGCACTTGGTGGGCCTGGATAAGGGTATGGAGATGGGCCTGGATCATTGGGTTGGGTCTCAGTTTAATACCCCAACACTAAGCCCCCCAGTTTTTAATTAAATAAAGTTTTAATTGAAAATTGTGCGACTTCTGCTCAGCTGGTATACCTGACTTCACATCTCGGTTATCTCCTTGGGAAAGCAATTGCCAGTGCACGTGTCATCATTCTATTACCAGGTCAGCCTGGAAGGCCACGATAATCGGGTCGTCATAATTGCTTGCTAGGACGAGTTCCACCTTATTTAAATCTTGAGAAGAAATGACCCCTGACGTTCTGCATTCGGGTGACATGACATTTTTCTATCCGTTGAACCAAAATCAATGGTCGGGGTTCCTTGAGCTTGCCTATAAATACCTTCTCTTCTTCGAGCAAAGTCACAAAATCATGGTCACTTCTACCGTTAGATATTCTTCCTAAATTCTCTAGAATATTCATTCTGTATTCCCAGCTTTGCTGTTCTTCTCTTTTCAATCGACTGATGAATCTCTTTTTTCTAGTTGAGGAACCCAGTATCTTCGACAAAGTTCTCATTTCTCATGACATCCTGCTTGCAATCTCCATGAAAATCCTTATTGGAAGGATGGCCAATCTCACAGGCACTCGTGCCAAACATAAAGAACATGGAAAGTTAGATTCCTGAGATATTGAAAAATCAGGAAGTATCCGACCACACCGGGGTCAACGGTTTGCCGTTTCATCTTTCTAGCTCACTTTACCGAATATAACAATTTTCTGAGTGCAGCTGCTGTTGCAAGTCCATCCCCAAACTCACTCACTGACTTCACCAGATTCCCTCTCACTTTGCACTTGCAAACCCCAATTACTAACGTTCCTTCTTGGTTGCAGGCATGCTATCAGATGAAGATGATGCAACAGATGCTCAGTAGGATGAGACGAGCAGGATGATAAAGGAACCCGAGAAGAAGAACATCTTTGCCTTGAAGCAGCTAAAGAAGGCAGAGGCAGATCTGGCTGTTCAAAACCCCTCACATGTAGATGAGACCCAATAGGGTCGGATATTTTGTAATAACATGGGTCGAATATTCTGTAATTTGTAATAACATACTCTGATTAATAAAACTCCTATTTCCATATATATGTGTTCTCCCTGTTTTTATTCAGTATGGTGTGTTTTATGATATCTCCCCGAGTAAAACACTTGAAAGATTTTCTGAAGTAAAAAGACATCCATCTTCTCAAAGATAATCAAATGACTTTCTGGCTTGGTGAAACCATCCAGGTAAAAAGCTATCCAAGCAAAAGGACATCCGAGTAAAAAGATGCTGATTAAAAAGATGTCCAAGTGAAAAGATGTCCGCATAAATAGATATCCGAGTAAATAACTTAGACGATTTTTCGAATGTCCAAATAAAGGATCCATTTATTCGGGGAAAATACCCGAATAAAGGACGAAAAATATCCTAATAAAGAGCTCATCCGTTCGAGAAAAATATCCGAATATAGGACTCCAAATAAAAGGTTTGTCCATTCAGAAAAATATCCAAATAAAGAACAGAAAACATCTCTATAAAGAGCTCACCCGTTCAGGAAAAACATCAGAATAGAGGACCAATAAAAATTTGATATATCCAAATAAAGGATAAGTCCATTCGAAAAAACCATTCGAATAGAGGACCAATAAAAATTTGATATATCCAAATAAAGGATATGTCTGTTCGGGGAAAACATTCGAATAGAGAACCCATAAAAATTTGACATATCCAAATAAAGGATACATTCGTTCGAGAAAATCATCCGAATAGAGGACCAATAAAAATTTGATATATCCAAATAAAGGATACGTCCATTCGGGAAAATCATCCGAATAGAGGACCAATAAAAATTTGATATATCCAAATAAAGGATACGTTTGTTCGGGAAAACCATCCGAATAGAGGATCAATAAAAATTTGATATATCCAAATAAGGATACGTTCGTTCGAAAAAACCAACCGAATAGAGGACCAATAAAAATTTGATATATCCAAATAAAGGATATGTTCGTTCGGGAAAAACCATCCGAATAGAGGACCTATAAAAATTTGATATATCCAAATAAAGGATACGTCCATTCAAAAAAAGCATCCGAATACAGAACTTAGAAAATATCCCATAAAGAGCTCATCCGTTTGGGGAAAAATCCAAATAAAGGACTTAACAAACATCTCGATAAAGAGCTCATCTGTTCGGGAAAAAATCCAAATAAGGAACTTAGAAAAATTGTATTAAGGACCCCACTCAGGATAATGCATATGCATATAGCTCAAATACATTCGGATGCCCTCATCGAATGAATGACTTAGAGAATTTATGACTGACAAATACGTGTAGATGATATATTCAAATTATCTGTTTTGAATTAATATACAGCCAGATGAACTACTGCTCGGTTTTATGAAGATATATAAATATATCATCTGCATTTATCATTAAAGTAGAAGAGAACATTTTCATGAAAGAAAATACTTACAGGCCGATCCGTTAGATAATTCGATCGTAAAAATAAAGAACCACATAACATAATAAATACAAATCGCAGGTGGTCGGCCTCTTCCAAGTACCCTCATACCTACAAAAGAAAAATTAAAATAGGTAGCTGACCTCGGACAATGTGGTCCATGTGGCCTTGGAGCAGAATAGTTTCACGAATACCAAAATTCCTTAGCTCGAAGATGATATAGTCTCGTTGGCCTAAGGTCTTCTCGAGAATGCTTCGATCCTGATAGGAGATTCAGGCCCGGGATATGTTCATCGAGCAAAGAGGATACGTATAATCTATCCCTAAATCCGTACGTTTGGGCAAGCATAGCCGTATGACCCATCTCAGAATATGTACATCGGGCAAGCAGATCTATATGGCCTGTCCCGAATCAGGTGCGTCGAGCAAGCAGGCATAGCTGACCCATTCCGGATATAACCCATCCTGAAAGCGGTACATCGGATAGGCAGGTCCCAGAATCTGTACGTAGGGCAAGCAGGTCCCGGATATAACCTATCCCAAAATCGGTGCATCGAGCAAACAAGCTTCGGATACGACCCGTCCCTAGTATGACCCATCCCGGAATATATGCATCGGGTAAGCGGGTCTGTACAACATCAAAATAATATGGTTCTATGATAAATATCCTTGGCTCGGAGACAATGCGGCCTCGTTGGCCTAAGGTTTTCTCATACAAAAGATTGGGTTAGCTTCAATTATCAGAGTCAGACTCTAATAGAGTACTTGAGAGGGGCTCGGCGTATACTCACCGCGAAGCAAATGGGATAGACACGTATTCACTACAAGCAGGTGGGCTTAACGCATATTCAATACAGAGCTAACGGGCTCGACACTGATCACAGGATCAGGGGATCAATCACCAAAAGGGTCGGGTTATGGATGGTAAATTTTCAGTCTGTCTGTGTTCTGCGGCTTTATTGCTGTAATGTTGCTTGGGGTCTTTAGTTTGTAAACCCTTGATTCAAGTACTTGAACGACTTTGTATGGCCCTTCCCAGTTAACTCCTAATACCGCTTCACCCGGGACTTTGGTGTTAAGAGTCACCTTTTGGAAGATAAGAACTCTTCTCTGAAAGGTTTGGCATCTGAGTTTTTGATTGTAGTGTCGGGTTATCCTCTGTTGGTGTGCGGATATCCGAGTCGCGGCCTCATCTCTCTTTCCGTCTAACAGATCTAACCCTAATCTTTGGCTAGCCTTATTTCTCCCTTCTGTGTAGTTCTGCATCCGGAAGGTCGGGAGGTCGATTGCCTTCCTGATCACCTTATCGACAGCTTACAACCTGTCCAACGACTTGTGGGTGCGTCGGGGTAGCAAACCTTAGGTTGGTGTAGAAGCCCAAGTAGAACTTTTTAAACTGGGTGTTGTTAATCTGCTATCCATTATCAATGAATAATGCATGTAGAACCATGAAGCGATAAATGATACTCTGCTTCATAAGTGCAGTGGCCTTCTTCTCAATTATGTGGGAGGGTGGCTCTGTTTCACAAGGATGGTGGGCCAATAATATCTTTGCCGGATAATTTCGTATGTTAATGAACGAGCCCCTCTTTGACTTCCGCAGGTTCTATTGTGGATTTCTCCAATTACTTTATCTGCTTTATCTGTTTTTAAATATTCAAGTATGGCAGAGTAAATCTATGTTAGTATAGTATAGTGTCAAGAATATCGTACCTGGCTGCTCGATTTTTATCTTTCTGGCCTCGTTTGGGTCATTCAGGGACTCCCCATGCTGAATATGCGGTTTTAGCTCCCGCATCCAAGTCGGGTCGGGGGTCACCTGTAGAGCAGCAATAAAGTCTTCTTCAAGGGTCATCCCTCTCCGTGTCAGGAGCTCGCTTGGTACCGTAGTTGGAGACTCCCTTTTGTATATTTAGCGTCCCGTCTATGTACATCCGTCAGGTCCCCTCCGTGGTCTGGGGGTCAGGGCTGCTACTCTTGTCTCAATTCTTGGGGCCCTTCACCTTCATGTGCTATAAACTCAATCAGATAATTGTTCTTGACCAGTACTTCAATCTGATCCCGTAGCTTGCGGCACCATTCTGTCGAGTGTCTCACGTCCTGGTGGAACTCGCAGAATCTATCTCTCGCTTCTCTGGGGAGTTTGTGTTCAATCGTACGGGGGTCTAGCAACACAGTCCTCCGTCTCCTCACCTCTCCCAGGATTTGTGAGAAGGGAGCACTTAAGGGAGTAAACTTCTTCTTCGCTTCCTCTTGTTTCGCTCACCCCGGTCTGTCTATCTAGGCGACCCGCTGTGGATTATCTCTCCGAGGAGATCTTCTCTCCCTGGGGGACTGCTCCTCTCTCCTTTTGTCGCCCTGATAATACTTGGGGACTCGATCCCTCCCCTGATTAGCTTCAAAAAACCTCCTTCTGTCATTTTCCCACTTCTTTTTGTCGAGTTTCTTGTAACGGTTGTTGTCTCTCGGGGAAGCCCCTGTGGGCTTCTGTTCTTTCATCTTGAGCATCACCTGATTTTTGACCTCTATCTTATCGAGTATCTTTCTTTGAGCCGCCTCATAAGTGCTCACCGATGATTTACAAATAGCATACTAGGCCCTGTCTATTCTGAGCCCCTGTTTCAGTCCCTCCAGGGCCAACGGATGATGGTAAGCCCCCAGTTCGAATACTTCCTCATGGTACCTTTGGGCGAAGCTCCTGAGGCTTTTGCCATTTCTCTATTTAAGCAGCAACAACGAGCTCGGGGTTTGGTGTTGAAGACTGTGCCTCTGAACTCAGCAGTGAACACCTCATACAGCTGCTCAAAACTCTGAATACTCCCAGGGGTTAGGCCCAGGAACCACTTTCTAGCTTGTCCCTCCAGGGTCAGGGGGAATAAGCGGCACATCTGTTCTTCGCTCAGTCTCTGGATGAGCATCATTTCATGGAAGAAATCCATGTGTAGCGGCGGGTCTGTCTTCCCAGAAAATGAAGTAATCTGGGGCATTTTAAACCTTTTGGGCAAGGCCTGGCCCAACAGTTTAGGTGCGAAAGGCAATCTTGCATAGGGATCGATCACTGGAACTGGCTCAGTCAGTTCAACTCGGCAGTCCACTTTCTCCTTACCCATTTCTTTTACCACCTTTCTTATCAAGGACTCTACATCTCTATCCTTGGTGTCAGTCCCCCATTCTCCCTCCCGACGCAAGATTTCCTGTTCAGGTGCCTTACATTCCCACCTCTGCTTCTGCTCTAAGAGCGTTCTCATATCATTCGAAAGTGGGTTAGTATCGTCAGGTATCTCCTGGACTGCATCTGGACTCTAGGATACTCTCGTAGACCCAGGGCGATGCTTTCCTGAACAAGGGGCATGCATATATCTTTTGCCCCCACCGCCTTTGAATGAGGGTCCTCTACAACCTTATCCTTCCCTTTTTCTGTAGCTGTATACCTTCGGACTTTGGGTTACCTTCTGACTTCTTCTTCATCCCTCACCACAACCTCTAGTCGAAGGAAGCTACTTTCCACCATTTCATCCGACATTCTTGTCTCCTACGCATTGGTCTGTATCATTCTTTTCATCTCCGTTACCTCTTTGGCTAATATCTGTATTTGCCTATCCTTTTCTGCATGTCGCTGCTCACTGTCTTAGAGTAGCTATAGCAACTGAGTTATTTCATCTGTTTCTCCTGTATGGCCTGGTCCACGTGCATACATCTCGATGACATTTAATCGGGGACTCCCTTACCCCAGGATCTTATGCAGGGTGCTCTCAGCCTCCTCTGTAATGGTAGCTGCTTCCACAGAAACTCCCTCTGCGTTCCTGCATTCAGTCACGTGTCTTTTGGTTATGTAACCTTTGACGTTTGCCATTTTTGCTGAAAATAGTGCTTCGATGACTTTTCGTTCGATTCCCACAGACGGTGCCAACTGTTGATGCAAGAAATCGGCCTCATCTTCGACTCCCAGAACCAGCAGATTTTCACTTCTCGTCCTTGAGCTTGAGACTGCAAACACATAGAACACCTCAGGGGTAAAGTCGGTTTCCTAACGAAAACCCTCCGATACTTAAGTCAGAGAGCGTTTTACTTAGTGTGTGAAATAAGTGTGCATGCAAGCAAGTAAGAATGCGTGAAGAGTATGAATGGCATGGAATGTTCTATCCCTGAGTATGATGCCTAGATACACTGAAAAGTTCAAAAGAATGTCTCACAGTGCATTTTTCTCAATCTCCTTGAATGGATCTGATTGCGCCTCCTCTCTCCTTTGATTTTTAGGTGCTGTATATTGGAAGATTGGGAGTGCGTACCTCTGAATATGTGTTGCTATATGGCTGACGTTGCCAGGGTAACCTGTTGTAAATCGAAGGGGCGTGGGGACTTGTGACACTGTTCCTCGCCACGTCATCCCCGAGACCCCGAGCGTGTGTCCCTCCGAGTGAAGCTTCCAGTTCTCCTGAGAATGAAATCCCCTAATTCTTGGGAGGCCTTTATGTAGCGGATTGTAGCCTCGGTGTTGTCAGGTGGTAGAATGGTACAGACTAATATACCCCGAGTGTCCGTGAGTTCCTGTTGTTTATGGAGAATGTGCCAGTCTGACTCTTTGATCCCGAAGGGCTTGTTGTCGAAGGCCCTGAGCTCGAGTGCGAGTCACTAGTAAGTAACTTGAAGGGGATCTCCTGATTGGTTGCTTTGGGCGGAGTGCCCGAGGTGATCCAACTATATCCTTGGGTGATGCAATTGGCTTCTCAGGACAACACCGTATCAAGGAGCCTACTTGGTATGAGCACTTGGTGAGCCTAAATAAGGGTATGGAGATGGGCTTGGACCGTTGGGCTGGGCCTCGGCAAAATACCCCAACAAAAATATATTAGAGTTTTTATAATTTTTTTATCACTAAAATGAAAAAGAAACAAAAATCATATAAATTTATACCTGATTAACCTAACAGATAAATGTGAGAAAAATGAAGGGGGAAAGGTTGATTTAAAGGAGGGGAAGATGGAATTCGGGTGGCAAAATATCCAAATTTAAATCATACCAAAAAAAAATTGAGAGATTAGGAATCCAAAATATTTTAATTGATTATATCATAGATTTAAGTTGAATGACATCTACACTCATAATTTTAGTCGATTGATAAAATTACTTTGAATGCAATTATAAGCTTTTTGTTTAGAATGAACAAGTAAAGAGGGGAAGATTAAAAAAAAATAATAATAATGATTCTATTAAAATTGAAAAAAGAATAAAATAAATATACAATTTAGAGAGTCCTCTCTTTATATAGGAAAAGTTTGATAAAGAAGATAAAATTATAAATAAATAAAGATAAATATAAATAACATATATCTAGATAAACATAAACAATATCTTTAACATCCCCTCAAACTTAAGATGGTAAAGAAGTCAAGTTGAGTTTAGAAATTAAATCTCGGAAACGTCTTACAGGATGGGTTTTAGTGAAGATATCAACTTGTTGGTCAACAGACCCGTTCATGAAAAACATCATTATACATAATTTAAATAGTACTCTGATTGTCACAAAGTAAAGATATTACAGTAGGCAAAAAGACACACAGATCATATAAAAATTGAGAAAACCATAAGAATTCTGAAATAATGTCAGCAAGAGCATAATACTTAACTTCAGAACTAGAATGACTAATAATTATTTACTTCTTACTCATCTAAGAAATCAAAGAATCACCAAAAAAGAAACAAAAGCCAATAATAAAATATCGATATGTAAGATCACTTACCCAATTAGCATCAAAATAAGCACTTAATTATAGTGATGAGCACATAGAAAAATGCAGATCATCGAATATAGTGCCTTTAATATAGTGAAGAATGCAAAGAGTAATACGGGGAGCACTCATAAATTGATTCACTATATGAACAACATAAGTGATGTTAGGTCAAGTAACAATAAAATATACTAAATTACCAATCAATTGTCAATACAAAGTAGGATCAGACAAGGGAGTGTCATCAGTGAGAGTCAATCAAACATTGGCTTTAACAAGAGTGTTGAAAATCTTATCATTAGATAAACCATCATGAGCTAAAAGATCAATAGCATTTTTAACTGAGATAGATGATAACCAGTGGCATTAGAAGATACCTTCAGACCCAAATCTTAAAATCCCAACTAAGAAATTGCTTGAAATTTATGATACCATAAAAATCACCCTTATAATAATTAAACTTCGCAAACTAAGCTCATAGAGCTTGGTTAAAACCATATAATGCACGACGAAGATAACAAACTTTGTTAGGTGTATGTTTATATCTAGGAAGAGGATGCATATAAACTTCTTCCAGGAGATCACCATAAAAAATACATTTTTTATTGGTATAGTATGCCCTAGAAATCATTCGTGTTGGCGGTTTCAAGGTATATTTAATATATCATTGTGTGTGTGTATATATATATATATATATATATATATATATATATATATATAAATAAAGAAATTATTTTTGTTTATATATGTATACTGCTTTCTCTTTTTATCATCTAAAGAATTGAGTACATATATGAATGCCTTGATAATTAGATTATCTAAATTATTCTGTATATACGCAGTATCAACTGAGCATCGATATCGTATAGTAGGTATGCTGAATATCTTCGGTGAATACTATAAGATGATATTAGTTTAGGTGACATGATAGTCATATCATGAGGACATTAATGTGGATTAATAATTAAAGAACTGTTTTTTGAACGTGATAAAAAATGATAAATCACACAAAATATATATAGTTAATGATTCGTTATTTAATTATGTTAGTATGCGACATACTCCTTTGACTTGAGATATCATAATCGTTATCCGATATAGATGCACATGATTCATATGCTGTATAAGTACAAGACTAATCATGTTTTATACAAGAAGTCGATTCAATTAAGGATTGTTTATCGAGATGTGAATGACAATCAAGATATGATCCGTCGCCTTGATATATTGGATTTGAGTTATTATTGGCTTGATCAAAATTCAAGTTCTTAGTTGAACATCAGTAAATGATTGAAGTCTTAATACCCCATAGTTAGAAAATTTTCTAAGTAATATGAAAGAGTTTGTAGTGACAAGTTCAGCACATAATGACTGATGATTGAAGATTGACACTGAATTTGGGGCTTTAACTTTCTGTAAATCTTAACTTAGTTAGATTTGGACGACGGAGGGACATTAATCACACAAAACGTACAATCGAATGTTAAAATTCAATAAAAATTTTTTTTATTGTGATTTAAGAATTATGACGTATTGCTAGATGTCAACTATAGTCGTTGGGCATTTGAAGAGTTCGAAACAAAATCAATAAGATCGATTTTAGCTTACAACTAACACCACAGTGAACTCAAGAGGTTACAATCATAAACTTATGCTTGTTTTTACTATGAGAGAGAATAAATATTATTCATAAGAGAGCTAGCACTCTCGGAGATGATATTTGATTGAAAATTGTAAACTATTTAATCGTTAAATAGTTTAACGAACGCAAAAATTTTAAGTCATGATCTGAATATAACTTAAAGTAAGTTACAATATTCTATTATTATTTTAGAATAAAAATAAAATTAAAATAAACTTGATTAAAGTTAGTTTGACTAGGTTTAGGATATTTTTGTCATTAAATTGTTTAATGAGGGCAAAAATATCATTTTGCATATTCCTATTACCAATCTTGTTTGACAAGCCATATGACACAAATGTCATTGACTTAAATGTTATCACAC